>PVJH01013770.1:0-59230 GCA_004026705.1 Nesogale talazaci
CAAGATGGTGAATGCAACCTACCAGCATGAAGTAGGGAAGCAGTAGAGAGGTCTGAGGGACTGGCCCAATGCCAACTACATGGACAGCTCCCCTCCCCCTAGAAGAATTTACTGCAGAGGACAGCACTGAAGCTACAGCTCAGGAAGAGGGACGTGTCTGATCAGAGAACACAGGAGCAAATGAAGGGGGAGGAAGAAAGAATGGAGCACATCCTGGCCCACCAAGCTTTGAGGACAATATCCCTGCTCAGTGAAGTCAATCCACAGAGAGGACCATATAGCCAGCCCCACTATGGGACATGACAACCCTCACTGACTCATAGACCTATAGGGGACAACACTGGAGACACAGTGTGGGAACTGCACCTGAGCTGACGCCACCACACCGAGGTAAAACACTAAGGGAGGGCAACAGAACAGCAAGGGGACCAGAACAATGAAGTCCTGAAGGAGCACCAAAAATAGACTTTGGGACCAGGGCATGGAACCCCATCAGACTTGACCAGAAAGCACTCCTAAAGGCCAACAAGCAGTCCTTGAACTATTTACAGGCTTTTCTTTGCTGTCATTGGTTTTGTTGTTGTTTTGTTTTGTTTCTTTGATTTGCTCTGTCTTGCTTTTGTGCATGTTTTTATTTCTGCAGGTCTATCTAGATGTGATAGGCTGGATAAACAATCTGGAGGAGAAAACAGAGGGAGCAACAGTTCCAGCAGGACATGTGAGGGGGGAGGGGTGGAAAGAAGTGGTTTTAACAAACCCAAGGACAAGGGAACAACAAATGATGTACAATTGATGGTGAGGAGGCCTGGTAGGGCTTCATCAAAGACAAATGTAGCCAAGGGGAATTACTGAAACCCAAATGAAGGTTGAGCATGACAGTGGGACAAGAGGAAAGTAATAGGAAATAGAGGAAAGGACTAGGAGACAAAGGGTGCTTATAGAAGTCTAAATAGGGCTGAGCCCCGGGGGGCATAGTGTTTGAGTGCGGGACTGCGGCCCACAGGCTTGGCAGTTCAAATCCAGCAGCAGCTCTCCGGGAGCAAGGCTGGGTAGCTCCCACGACCACCAGAGGGCAGTGATGCCAAAAAAAAGTCTAAAAAAAGGCATGTGCATATGGAAATATATTTATATATAAGCCTGGGAAATAGATCTATGTGTATATATTTAGAGGTTTAGTACTAGTATAGGTTTAGATGGACATTGAGCCTCCACTCAAGTGCACCCTCAATGCATCATTCTATATTAAACTGGCATTCCATGATGCTCACCTTCCTGACATGATCACTGAAGACAAAGTGGGTGCATAAGTAAATGTGGTCCAGACAGCTGATGGTGCCCGGCTATCAAAAAATAGTATCTGGAGTCTTAAAGTCTTGGAGATAAACAAGCAGCCATCTAGCTGAGAAGCAACAAAGCCCACCTGGAAGAAGCACACCAGCCTGTGGGATCTCAAGATGCTGATGGGATTAGGTATCAGGTCAAAGAACAACAAAAAAAAATCATATCATTGTGAATGAGGGGGAAGATTGGGAACCGAAAGCCCATCTGTAGGCAACTGGACCTTCTTTTACAAAAGGGTTACAGAGAGGAAAGGAGCCAGTCAGGGTGCAGTATAGCAACAATGAAATATACAACCTTCCTCTGGTTCTTTAACACTTCTTCTCTCCCCTCCTCCCACCACCACCACTATCATGATCCCAATCTTACCTTACAAATCTGGCTAGACCAGAGGATGTACACTGGTACATATAGGAAGAGGAAACATAGAATCCAGGACAGATGATCCCTTCTGGACCAATGGTGAAAGTGGCAATAGTGGGAGGGCTGAGGGAAGGTGGGGTAGAAAGGGGAAATTGATTACAAGGATCTATATATAACCTCTTCTCTGGGGAACAGACAACAGAAAAGTGGGTGAAGGTAGATGTTAGACAATGTAATATAGGACAAAGTAATAATTTATAAATTTTCAAGGGTTCATGAGGAAAAGGAGAGCAGGGAGGGAGGGGGGAAATGAGGAACTGATTCCAAAGGCTCAAGTAGAAAGCAAATGTTTTGAGAATGGTGAGGGCAACAAATGTACAGATGTGCTCGACACAATGGATGGACGGATGGATTGTGATAAGAGTTGGATGACTCCCCAATAAAATGATTTTTAAAAAGATGTGACACTACACCATCATGGTGCAACCGAATCCCCCAGGGGGCTCACAAGGGCCAGCCCGCTGAGCCCCGCCCCACACTCTCTGACAGCCATGCTTCAAAAGGCTGTCATTGTAGGATCATGAAAAATACAAACGCGAAAGCATTTTGCTCCTGCCTCCTGGGCATTAGAGATGCCAGGTGAGCACCAAGTTGGCTCCAGCTGGTGATGTGTAACAGAGTGCTGCTGGACACCGTCGTCACCATCCGTGGACACTCGTGTCCACTGATGCATTCGCTGTGCCACTCCATCTCATGGAAATCTTACCACTCCTCTCTGCTTGACAAGATGCCCTTTTCTAGCGATTGGTCTCTTCTGATGGGGTGTCCAGAGTAAGTGCGTTGCAGTCTTGCTTCTAAGCCCTGGAGACAGATCTCAGCTGTATTATGAGTTCTGTTCAAGACCACTATAAGAAGGCTGCTTTTGCCAAAAAGAAAGCGAGACATGAGAGTTTTTTTTATGCATTAGAAAGTTGTGTGATCCATAAGTGGGCAATCACATGAGGACCGCGTTTGAAATTTTGTGACAATGGCCAAAATGTAACCCAGAGACATGAAGTGAGCCCATACTGGTGGTGTTGGGGGAGGGGGTGGGAGGAAGAGCGAAATCAACTTCATCAACAAGAGGTGGCCACAAACCTTCAACCAGTAGAAATCACGGTCTCTGTAAAGCGCAAGGAAGCAAAGAACCGTAAGGGAGGCATCCGTCTGCACTGCCTGGCTCTGGCGCTCCGATGCCTCTGAGAGTTTAATCTCTGGTGTCAGTTTGACATCATTGACACACTACCAAGCTGGCTTATCCCTCTAGCCCAGCCCATGGCTGCAGTTCACACAGTTGTCTGGCCCCTGAGATTAGGCTGCAGAGAAATATGTCGTGCCCCTGTGGAAGCGCTGGGGGCCCAGCATGGACTGCATTAACGTGCATTTGTAAGAATGAGTCAGATGACAGGCTCCACCGCCAGACATCGCACTTCTGCTTTTAGCAGACATCTCGGTGGCTCTCCTCAAGCCGTCTCGCCCAGACAAGACCCAGGAGAGGCTCCAGAACCAGCTCCCAGCCTGTGCTGTGAACAGGAGCTCAGCGACCTCTGCCACACGGCCAGTGAGAGATGGGGTGCCCACTGCTTGGCTAACAGGAGCTTTATACTGGTCTTCTTTTATTGTTCACATCAATGTAGGATTCCTTTGTGGGTGACTCACGCCCACTGGTCTTGGGGAAAGGAACCCAAATAGAACCACAAGTTTCACTCGTTTGTGCTGGGCCCGCCAGCCTGCAGGATGTCCACAGCGACCTCGTTCCTCATTAAAAGAGCTGGACTCCCGCCACGAAACCTGTGGCATGCCTGAACCCTTGCAGGCCAGCTTCCGTTATTAGTGTTTGTCACAGTGCTTTCCAAGCCTCCTAATGCCGTGACCCTTTCGTTCCGTTCCTCATGCGGTGGTGACCCCTAGCCATAAAGTTATTTTCATTGTTACTGCATCACGGTCATTTTGCTACTGTGAGGAATCCTCACGTAAACATCCGATATGCAGGATATACTTTCCTTGTTACAAATTGACCATAACGAAAGCCTCGTGATGAATCACAAGGCAATATGTAATTATATTGTGAAATGTTGCTTCCTAATGACAAATACATGAAATGTTGTCTTGGAGGATGGTGTCGCCTAGGTCACAGTCTTCACGCCGGGTACTCACAGGTGGGAGTATCTGCATGTGGGCAGACTCGCCTGGAGACGAGAGAGAAGCGGTGTCTCGGTTTCTAAGTCACGACCCACAGGCTGAGAACCGCTGATCCAGCAGAGCACTCCCTGTGCACACGTGCCTATGTGTGCACGCGTGTGTATCACATGACCCTCCCACTCCGTGGGGATCACGTCACTCAGGACCAGGTCCAAACCATACGAGCCAAGTCCTTTGCCATGGAGTCAATTCCGACTCATTGCCAGCCCGCAAAGCAGGAGAGGAGTGTTCTATAAGGGTTCCAAGACTGTAAATCTTTACGGAAACAGACAGCCTCCTATTTCCTCCACATCGCAGCTAATGGGCTTGAACCACCAGTCTGGTGGCTAGCAGCCCAGTGCTCAACCCACTATGCTGCCAGGGTGCCTCTAGTGACCAGAGACGTGGGATACGGAGGTGGCTGTTGAATCCGCTGCCAAATAAGAAAAGTTGGTTAACGTTTGGCATCTGTGTGTCTCCGACTTCGCTGCACGTGTAGGATCTCCGGGGGAGTTTGGGGGGCACACGTTTTGCCAGGCTGGCTGGACTCCTTGGTTGGTATAGAGGGTTAACGCTCTCAAGCTGCTAACTGACAACTGACAGTTGGGGTTCTCCCAGAGATTCCTGGGTATGGTCTACTTGCAGAACACCAGCTGTGTCAGTTCCGTAATCTGCTAACTGGCTCGGGGGTGTCGCAGCTGGATGACCTCATTTGGAGGCGTGAAGGAGATAAATAGCTCACGGGAGGCAGGACACACACAATCTCCCTTTGAGACATGGAGCGACGCTAATGCAGCCAGAGCCCTGGAGCTGAAGGACACAGGTGGAGACTCACACCAGCACTGAGACGCCTCCAACCACCACTGGATCCACAGACTTTCCATCCACTGGCCTGTGATCTTTCTGCATTTGGCACCATTGCAATGGCTCCAGGAGTCTAAAGAGGAATTTATGGACTAGTATTGACTTATGGGATAATAATCAGACTACGGGCTTGGTCTGGACTGGGCTGAGATGTTTACTGAATGTATAATTGCTCTTTGACATGAAGTTCTCAATGATGCACAAATGAGTGCCACCGGATTTGTTTCTTTGGTCAGCCCAGACTAACACTCCAGCCATTGAAAGCCCTGAGGCCTACTTTTGTACTCTGGCAAGCCTCAAATCACCATGAGTCACGTGGATGACTTAATGGCTATTGGTTTCTGGGAAGCTTTCACATAATTCCCAGCCCCGGGTCTCACCCTGTGCCAATCAAACTGGAATCTCCTTGGATGAGACCGAGGCATCAGTATTTTTTTTAATTTTTTTTTTTTTTAGGCATCACTGCCCTCAGGTGGTGGGAATAGGAGGCCCAGCCTTTGCTCCTGGGAGCTGAAATCTAACCTCCAACCCAGTGGGCCGCAGTCCCGCGCACAACCACTATGCCACCGGGGCTCAGCCCCGGCATCAGTATTTTTTAAAATGCCACAGAATCCCAATATGCAGGCAAGTTTGAGAGTGGCTTGCATATACTGGTCTGTCCAGGTGATGCTTTTCTCGGGTGACAGTGGGCACCCGGTCATCTGAGGAGCAGCAGTGTGTTTTCCACCAGGCTGGTCCTCAGTTTCCTTCTAGACAAGAGTGGCTCTTCAGGGTCACCATTTCCCAACACCTTGTTGTGTGCTTATAACAAGAAAGAGGAGCATTTCTGAGTCTGCATCACAGTGCAGTGGACCAAATGCGGCCGCAAATTCTTGGCAGCTGTTCTTGCCAAGAAGATGGGGCCTAAAATATGAACATCAAAAATAATTTCTAAATTATTAAGGGTTCGCAAAGGTGGGAGGGAAGGGGGAGGGGAGAAGAGGAGCTAATACCAAGGGCTCAAATAGAAAATGTTTTGGAAATGATGATGGCAACCTATGTACAAATGTGTCTGATATAACTGATGCGTTGATTGTGATAAGAGCTATAAGAACCTGCAGTAAAACGAATTATTAAAATTTTTAAAAAGAAGGAGATCTTGCCTGCTTCCCCACCCCTTTAAACACAGATGGGTTCCAAGACCTGGTTTGACTCGTAGAATGAGGCCAACGGAACACTGTGCAGGGCCTGAAGCCTGGGCCTCGGAAGGCCTGCTGGCTTCCATCTTCACACCCTTAGAAGGCAGCCCTGAGATGGCCGTGTTGGAAAGCTAGGTGGGCCGCTGGGGTGACGAGAGACCACATGGACCAGGAGCAAGGGTCCAGCCGACAGCTACCATAGCGTGACATGGTTTCCAGCCACTTTGGGAGAATGGGTACCTGGCCACTGCCAAGGTCACAGGAACTCGAGGTCAGCTGCTTACCTCTCCAGAAGCCAGTGGCCGTGGAAAGAGGAGACACTGGTGGCTTTGAGCCAATGGATTGCACAAGGCTTTCCAACTCTCGTCCTGTCAGCATCTGAAACTAAAGTGGTTCTGACAATCACGAGTGTAGTACTCACCATGTGTGTAGTGTGTGTGTGTGTGTGTGTGTGTGTGTGTGTCGGTGTGTGAGAGCATCTGTGTATACATGTGTGTTTGTGGGTGTCCTGTGAGCCCATAGGAAACCGAGAGAGGAGTGTTACTCACCCAGCCCATAGTGAAAAATAATAAACCATTGCTTTTTTAAGAGTCTGATTGTTGGGGTGCCAGTGACTCACCCGAAATGGATAGTAACTCCTTAAATCCTTAGCCCCATTTCCCACATGTATCTCAAGGGATTGTGACATCTGTCAGGACAATTTTGCGTTGAAGTACAAGTGCCCACGCTTACAAGTCTTGACTTTTTCTCTTCCTTAGTGAGAGTAATGCTGTCTTATCTTAGTGAGCGGTTGATATCACATTGCCCTCCGGACCACCCAGTGCCTTTTTTTCCCAGTGTGCTCATGAGAATAAAGTATAAAATAGACTGGAAAGATACAAAAATAAAAATGAATCCATGGTAGACGCTTAAAGCCCAGAGCCTGACCCGGAGCACCGGGGTAATTTGTATCATCAGCAAATTTCCAGATTATAATCACCTCACTTCAGGGTGTTTTATTTTCATTCTTCATCTTGATTTCAGCAAGCGGGGCAGAAGGCTTCAGAAGAACATTGTGTCCTTGTGTTCTTTGTTTCCAGCCAGCTTTCTGAAGACACCGAGTTCTCCTGCCATTATCTGTACGTGGAGATAATTTTATATTCCAACAACAAATGAATGATGACAAAGATCTGGGAGGCAAATATTAAAAGACTTCTACCCACCGCAGAACGGAGCAGCCCCGCTCCTAAGATCCAGCACACGGCATTCCCAGCCAAAGCCCCCATCACCTAGAGCAGCCAAAAAGAAGCAGCCAGGGCTGCGCCCCACACTGAGAAAGTAATGCAGCTTCCCCTCCCCCATGGCACCCCAGCAGCCCTTGCCATGCAAGAGGCCTGCAGGGCTTCAACTACTCCACCCTGAATAGGACCACCCTCCTGCATCACTCACCACCACCCCAATCCCGGAGCCACAGACCTGCAGAACAGTGGTCTGCACTCTTCACTCGGCCACGCCCACCAGGGCCCTGCAGATTGGCAGTGCTGGCCTCTCCACCTGGCCACTGGCATTAGGGGGCCGTAGAGTTGGTGGAACCTCCTCCTGTGACCCAGCCCCTCATACTGGGGGCCCAACTCATAGTGACATATGTATGACAGAAGAAAAGACTGCCCGGTCCAGAGCCATCCTCCCGGTTGTTCTTATGTTAAAGCCCATTGTTGCAACCATTGCGTCAGTCCATCTTATGAAGGGGCTTCTGTTTTCACTGCCCTTCTACTTTAGCAAGAACAGTGTCCTTTTCCAGGGACTGGTGTCCCCTAGTAGCATGTCCAAAGTACAGCAAACAGTCTCTCCACCAACACTTCGAAGAAGCAGCCCTCCTTGTTTCTTTCCACTGAGATGTGTTTCTTCTTCTGGCAGTCTACGGTCCTTTCATTGTTCTTCACCAGAAGTCAAATGTGTCTGTTTTCCTTCAGTCTTCCTTAGTCTCTCTCCAGTTTTCACATCCACATGAGCCGATGAAAGCACCGAGGTTTGGGTCAGGTGCACCTTGATCCTTAAGGTGCCACCTTTGTGCTTCATTTGCTTTAAAGAGGTTGTGCAGTACATTTGCTCAAAGCAATGTGTCCTCTGGTTTCTTGATGCTGCTTCTGTGAGCATTCCTGTGGGTCAAGCAAGACAAAATTCTTGAAAACTTCCACCATTTCTCAGTTTATCATGATCTTACTAGTTGTGAAGATTTTATTCTTCTTTGCCTGGACTTGTAATCAATCCATACTGAAGGCTGCAATCTTTGGTTTTCATCAGCGATTGCAACAAGTGCTGCTCACTACCAGGAAGCACTGCTGTGCCATCTGCATATCACAGGTTGTTAACAAGTCTTCCTTCAGTCCTGAGGCTGCATTCTTCTTCATATAGACCAGCTTTGACAATTTGCTCAGCAGACAGACTGCATAAACAAGAGGAGGGCATAAAACTGCGATGCACACCTTTCCTGACTTAAAAGCATTCAATATTCTCTTGTTCTGTTCACACAACTGCCTCTTGATCCATGTACAAGTTCTTCTGTAAGGGCACAATGAAGTGTTCTATAAATTCTATGCTTCTCAAGGTTATCCACAGCTTACTATGGCCCACACAGTCTAATGGATTGGTATTGTCAATTAAACACAAATAAACATCTTTCTGGCAGTCTCTGCTTTGAGCCAAGATCCATTTGGCATCAGCAATGCTGTTCCTTGTCCCATGTCCTCTTCTGAATCCAACCTGAATGGCAACTCCCTCTCAATGTACTGCTGCAGCCACTGGTGAATGACCTGCAACAAAATGTTGTTTGCATGTGCTATCAATGATGGTGTTCTATAATTTGAAGATTCTGTTGGGTCATCTTTCTTTGGAATGGGTACAAATATGCATCTTTTCCAGTCAGTTGGCCAAGTAGCTGTCTTTCAAAGCACATGCCATAGATAAATAAGAGCTTCCAGTGCTTCCTCAGCTTGTTGAAACACTTCACTTGGTATCCCGCAGGTCCCTGGAGCCTTGTTTTTGGCCAATGCTTTCAGTGAAGCCTGAATGTCTTCCTTCAGCACCATAGGTTCTTGCTCATAGTCTATCTCCTGCAGTGGTTGACTATGGACCAGTTCCTTCTGCTCCAGCAACTCTGTGTATTCTTTTCATCTTCTTTTGATGCTTCCTGAAACATTCAATATTTTTCCCATTGAATCTTTCAATAGTGCAACTTGAGTCTTGAATTTTTCCCTAAGTTCTTCCAGGTTCAGATATGCTGAGTGTGTCTTTTCTTTGGGTTTTCTAACTCGAGGTATTGCATCTTGTATTATACTTCTGTTGGGCTGGGTTGACTATGGAAACAAATCCAAGGACACTCAGATATGTGTAAGAGAGAGTTTTAGATCAAAAAGTAATTATATATCAAGCAAACATCCCAGTCCAGGCCAGATCGAGTTAATATTTCCTCAACTACTCCATAAGCCCCACAGTAGTCCATCAGTCAGACTCACACAGCCACACACACAATGATGCACAGTGCAGGAAGATTGCAAGTCGGTGGGTGGTAAGTCTTATAGATCTAAACGCAATGGGTGCATCTCCAGGGCTTACATAGGTCCCCAGCAGGTCTCTGAGTGACTCACCAGCATGGTGAAGGGAGAGAGAGAGAAAGTTTCCAGAATCCCTCATGAGAAAGCCACATCCACAAGGAGGCATTATCAGGCTGTGACCTGATTAAAAGCCTAGACTCCAATTCTACATCCTTTTTTATCAAACTGACATGAAAGTCTGTACCTGCCATACTATAATACTTTGTTTACTCAAGTTACCTTTTGAAATTTTCTAGTCAGCTCTTGGATTTCATGCTTCCTTACTTTTGCTTTAGGTACGCTGCGATTAGGAGCAAGTTTCAGAGTTTCTTCCGACACCCACTTAGATCTTTTCTTCCCCATCTTCTTAATAACTTCTGCTTTCTTCGTGACTAATGTTCTTGATGTCCTCCCTCAGTTCACCAGGTCTTCTGATTTAATGCTCAACACAGCAAATCTATTCTTGAGATGGTCTCAAACTTCAGGCGGGATAGACTCCAGAGGATATTTTGGCTCTTGTGGACTTGTTTTAATTTCCTGCAACTTCAGCCTGAACTTACATAAGACCGATGGATGGTCTGTTCCATAGTCAGCCGCTGGCCTGGTTTTAGCTGCTGATAGTGAGCTTCTACATTGTCTCTTCCAAAAATGTAGTCAATTTGATTTCTTATGGATTCCATCTGAATAATTCATATATGCAGTCACCAGTTATGTTGCAATCATGTGGTCTCCAGCATAATTTCTATCACCAAGACCAGATTTCCCAACTACTGTTTCTTTCTCTTTGTCTCCGACTTTTGCATTCTAAAAACCAATAATTATCAATGCAGTCTGACTGATGTTTGATCAATTTCAGAGTGAAGCCTCCTTCAATTTCTCTATTATTAGCTTTCGTGGCATGTGCCTATATTTGAATGGCGGTTGTAGTGATTGGATTTCCTTGAAGGTGGTAAGCTATAGTGCTATCACAAGACTGTACTTTAAGATAGAGCATGAGATGTCTTTTCTGAATGCAGCTCCATTCCTCTTGATTGGTCATGCCCAGCATTTTGGGTGACCCTGTTGGCACTTGAGATAGGAGTCACATAGCTTCTAGCATCACAGCACCATGCAAGCCACCACAATACTCACAGAGAAACGGCACGTCGTCGGCATAGAGCAGGTTGCTAATGAACCTTCCTCCAATCCTACTCACATCAGGATCAAGTGAAGAATCCTCTCTCAGGAGCAGCTATCATTCAAAGACTCCATAACAAACGGCCACACCAACACAAAGATGGGGAAGTTTCTTTTTCCTTTCTTTCTTTTTTTTTTAAAGTCATTTTGGGGTTTCGTAATACTCTATTGCTTGCAGGATAGTGAAGTAGAGGCCTAAGAGGATAGTAATTGTTAAGGCCTGTATTATTTGCTTTCGGTTACCTTCTATTAAGCTGTGGTGGGCTCATGTAATGGTAACTCCTGATGCTAGGAGAACAGAAGTATTTAGTAGAGGGACTTCTACTAAAGTAGGAGGGGATCATAAAACTCTTATCTCAAATCATACATACTTCCATGTGTCAAGCATGTTTGCAAATTTGTTGCCATCATCATTTTCAAAACATTTTCTTTCTACTAGAGCCCTTGGTATCAGCTTCTAATTTTCCCCCTCCCTGCCCACTCCCACCTCCCTCCTGAACCCGTGATAACTTATGAATTTTTATTATTATTTCATGCCTTACACTGACAGATGTTTCCCTTCTCCCACTTTTCTGTTGTCCACTCCCCAGGAAGGGGGTTATAAGTAGATCATTGTGATCAGTTCCCCCTCCTACCTTCCCCTTTCCCTCCTGGTATCCCTACTCTCAATATAGGTCCTAAGGGGTTTGTTTATCCTGTATTACCTATATTTCCAACTCTTACCATGTACATGCTCTGGTCTAGGCAGGTTTATAAGGTAGAATTGGGATTCTCTTATAGTGTGAGAGAGAAATCATTAAAGAACTAGAGGGAAGTTGTATATTTCTACAGTGCTATACTATACCCTGACTATCTAGTCTTCTCCCATGACCCTTCTGTGAGGGGATGTCCAATTGCCAAGAGATGTACTTTGGGTCTCCACTCCTCACTCCCCCTCATTCACAATGATATGATTTTCTTTTGTTCTGGGGTTTTGTTTTGTTTTTTTGCCTGATTCCTGATCCTATCAACACCTCACGATCATACTGGCTGGTGTGCTTCTTGCATGAGGACTTTGTTGCTTCTCAGCTGGATGACCACTTGTTTATCTTCAAGCCTTTAAAACCCCAGACACTATATCTTTTTTTGTTTGTTTGTTTGTTTGTTGTTGTTGTTGTTGTTTTTGGCATCACTGCTCCCCAGTGGTGGGAGTAGGAGGCCCAGCCCCACTGCTGGAATTGAACCTCCGTCCCAGTGGGCCGCAGTCCTGCACACAACCACTACGCCACCGGGGCTCAGCCCGACACTATATCTTTTGAAAGCCAAGCACCATCAACTTTCTTTACCACATTTGGTTATGCACCCACTTTGTCTTCAGCAATCATGTCAGGAAGGTGAACATCATGGAATGCCTGGTTATTAGAATAAAGTGTTCTTGCATTGAGGGAGTACTTGAGTAGAGGCTAGTGTCCATCTGCTACCTTAATACTAAACCTATACATATATGCACATAGATCTATTTCCCTATCATCATATAAATATATATATATATATATTTACATATGTACCTGCCTGTATTTAGACCTTTATAAATGCCTTTGTCTCCTAGTTCTTTCATCTACTTCCATTTACTTTCTTCTTGTACCACCATCATGCTCAGCCTTCAGTAATTTGAGTTTCAGTAACTCCTCTTCGTTGCATTGCCCTTGATCAAGCCCTACCATCCCTCCTCACCATCAATTTTAGATTGCTTGTTGTTCCCTTGTCCCTGGGTTTGTTGACACCTATGTCCTTTCCCCAGCCTCCTCCTTGTCGGGTGAAGACGGAACTTCTCCACAATTATTATGTTCCAAAGATTAACCAGGCCATCTACCAGCATTTTTTATGGAAGTCCCAGTCACTTAAGGCCTTTTGTATTGTCTACTTTGAGCTAACTCCCCTATTATTAGGATGATGGCCCACTTCCCTCTATGCCTATGGCAATTCTAGAATCATTGTTAATAGCCCCTAGCCTGATAGAAATGCTTATCTACCCCCACAAACTGAGGTCCGGTCTTTTCACTCTTCTGGTCACATAGTCACGTAGACATTCCTAAGACCATCCCCCTTCCTCACCATATAGCTCTTAAGACAGCCCTCTCCTGTGACATGTCTTTGCCTGTAATTGGGGGCCTGGCTTGGCTCCAGAGGGTATATAGGGATGGGACATAGGATAGAGAGGACCCCCCTTCCCACCTCAAGCCGGCCTCACAGAAGCCTGCTTCGAAGAAGCCTGCCTCTATCCAGGCTGCCGCCTGCCTGTGTCCCTCCCACGTGGACCATCTAGCGGGGTGTAGGTGAACGTGTATCATGAAAGGATACATACATAACTTGTAATGCTCTTTTCTCTCTCTCTCTCCCTCTCTCTCATGATCTCTATATCGGTGTTATAATAAATAATAATTATCGCTACACAACTGCCTGTTGAACCCTTACTGCGAGTGTATCAGGAGGCTGGCCACCTCCTGACACCTCTCCCGTGTGCCCCCTGGAACCATCAGTCCCGTTGCTGTTTTCTCCTTTGGGTTGTTTTTCCCACCTATCTTATCTAGAGAGTCATGCAGAGCCAATAATAAGCACCCAAAAAAAGACAGAGCAAAACAAAGCAACTAAAGAAAACAAAACAACAGCAGCAACGACACATAAAAAAGAAAAGCCTATAGATAGTTCAAGGTCTGTTTGTTGACCTTTAGCAGTGTGATCTGGTCCAGGCTGATGGGGTGCCACGCCCTGGCCCCACAGTCTATTTTTGGTATTCCCAGGGGACTTCATTGCCCTGCTTCCCTTGCTGTTCTGTTGCATGCTCTTAGTGGTTTGCCTTTAACGTGGTGAGGTCTGGTCAGGCCCAAGGCACACTTCCCACACTGTGTCTCCAGTGTTGTCCCCTGTAGTGCTATGAGTCAGTGAGAGACCTTGTGTCTCATAGTGGAGGCGGCCCTATGGTCCTCTCTGCGCATTGGCTGCTCTGAGCAGGGAGATCATCCTCAGGGCTTAGTGGGCCAGGATGTGCTCCACTCTCTCTTCCTCCCCCTACATTTGCTCCCAGGTGCTCTGTCAGATCAGACATATCCCTCTCCCTGAACTATAGCTTCAGTGCTGTCCTCTGACATGAATTCTTCAGGGTGGGGGAGTGGGGGGGGGGTGCGTAGGGTGGCAGGGTTGCTGTCAATGTAGTGGGATTGGGGCTGGCCTCTCAGACCTCTCTATTGGGTCCCTGCTTCACGTTAGTATATTAAACCAGGGCAATTTCAATGTTGTCATTTTTAATAACAAAATTTAAATAGGGAAACAACTCGAGAAAAGTCCATCTGTAGAGAAAGTCTTCTGCAAGGCACGCAAGCTCACGGTCGCAGAGTCAGCACCAGCTGTAGGACAGAGTGGACCTGGTCCTGTGGTTTTCTGAGGCAGCAGCTCTTCATGGGAGTAGAAAGCTTCACCTTGCTGCCACAGGAGTTGGCTGGGGGGTTCAAGCTTCTGACCTTGCGGTTGGCAGCCATCACATAAACCACTATGCACCCAAGACACAAGGAAGGACGGAGGAGGAAAAGCCAACCCACTTGCTGGAGGCTCCCACGCCAGGTGCGCAGCTGCACAGGCATCACCGTAGAAGGGTTCCCCTCCCCCCACCCCTCTGGAAGGTCTGCCCGGGAACCTTGTGAGAGGACCTGGGACTCAGAGGAAAAGGTGGGGCTTTGAAAAATAAATGTGGTGAGCAGTATTTCAGAAGGGAGGACCAGCCTTATGAAGGATCTGCAGCGCAGAAGTACATTTTGCCTAAAACATCTGACATGCAGCGGGGAGAGCTGGTATGATCAGAGAAAGGGCTGGATCCTTCTTTTCTAGATCTTTCTGTCAGTTCATCGTGAGGCAGCCAGGCTCACTTCCTGCTCGTCTGTTTGTTCTTCTTTTGGTGACCTGCAAGTTGCTGTGATGGTGAAAGCTATGCCACCAGGATTTCAAACCTTGACATGGTCACCCATGACGAATGGCTTCAATGAAAGTTCTAGACTCAGATTGGAGTGAAAGGCATGGCCCCCTACTTCTGAAGACTGCTACTGGTGGTGGTGGTGGTGGTGGTGGTGGTGGTTGACTTGGAGTTGATTCTGACTCATGGCCAACACTGTCTGACTCACTCTGGACACATCAGGAGACATCCATCATGGGGGCGGGGGGAAGGGAGGGGGGAAAGAACATCCATAGGTAACATCATGACAACCGAAGAAAAGATTGAAGTTCTCAATGATTGTCATCTCAAGAGGATACACCCACAGTTCTCAGGGAAGCTGAAATCAAGAAGTTCAATGAGGCATTGCATGGGATCAATCTGCTCTAGGAGACTTCTTTAAAGTGTCCAAGAACGGGGCTGAGCCCCGGTGGCGTAGTGGTTGTGCGTGGGACTGCGACCCACTGGGACGGAGGTTCAATTCCAGCAGTGGGGCTGGGCCTCCTACTAAAAAAGCTAAAGTGTCCAAGAACAAGAGGTTGCGTTGAGGCCTAAGATACACCTGGTCAAAGCCCTTGTGTTTTCAATTGACACATATTCAAATGGCTGGGCATTGACAAAGGTAAACGAAGAAGAAAGGATGGCCTTGAATTATAAGACCGGTCAAAAATATTGATCATAGACTGAACTGTCAGAAGAATGAACAACTCTGTCTTGGAAGAGGCACTATCAGCGTGCCTCCTGGAGACAAGGATGGCGTGACTTGGTCACACGTACTTCGGACATGTTGTCGGCAGGAGAGACCAGTTCCGAAACAGGATCTCATGCTTGGTAAAGTAGATGGGTGGGAGGGGCAGCGAAGAGAAGAAGACCCACAAGGAGATGGGTTGGTTCCCTGGCTGTGAAAACTGGGCTCGAACAGAAGCACCATTGTGAAGGTGACGCAGGACCGGGCCGTGTCTGGTTCTGTTGAGCACAGGCTCCCTTTATCTCGGAACCACCTCGACAGCCCCAGACCACACGGCAATGGCAACCATCAAATTTCACTGAAACCTTCGAGAAATCTCTGGATGACAGACTGCACAGGTGATGGCCCTTTGCGCTCCAGCCACTTGCCAAGGACTGGACTGGTAAGGAGAGACGGTTCGTCAGGAGAGGAACTGAGAAGGCGTGGAGTCGTCTGACCTCTAAAGAGATCCCAAGACGGAGAAGTGGAGGGAAGAAGTGAGGAGTCCCGGGCAGGGCCCGCGTGATCGAGCCTAATAGGAAGTCACGGTGCAGCGGCTGGGCGTGGCCTGGAGGAGCCCATCCTTTTCGCTCAGCCTCGCCCACCTCAGTAGAGCGGAGCCATTAGAAAGGGTGGTGAGATGTAGGGTGAGACACGCCCTCGAATAAGAATTCTGATCAAAAACGGTGACAGACGTGGGGGCCTCTAAAAGTTCATGGAGCCACGGGACTGAGAAAGATACTGGAATTTTCCCACAAACTTTTTGAAGCCCCCCTTGTAGATGAGGGTGAAGACACAGGTGAATGGTGCATGGGGAGGACGTGGGGTGTTCTCACGTGCAAAAATGGCTCAGCAGATCTCAAACGTTTTGGTCTCAGGGGCCCTTGACACTCTTTTTAAAACATGGCGTCAAGAGCTGTAGCTTGCACACCTGTCTGCCACGGACATTTACCACATGAGAAGTTAAAGCTGGCTGACAGCATTCTCAGCACAAGGACACACAGGGCGAGAAAGAGATGTGTGTGCCCAGAGAACAAAGTGAAGGCGACTTTGCGGGAGTCCCTGGTGAGTGGGTCCTTCTGGCTCCTGGTGAACCCACTTATGAGGGAAGGAAAGGCTACCCGGGTCCACGCCATCCTCACTGCCGCGGGAACGGTCCAGTCCATGATCACAGCCATTGTGTGTTTGAGTGTTGCCAGCCTAGAGAGGAGCCCGGGGGGTGTGGTGGTGACCTGATGGGCCGCCATTCGGGATCACCAGCCGTTCCCCAGAGGACAGGTTTTGTGACTCCACCTGCCTTGAAGAGTCCATGACACAGCATCGATTCAATGCAGAGAGTTTGAGTGTGGTTCCATGCAGCCTCGGGGTTCGTCTTCCTGCATTCTGGTGAACACGGCTCTATTGTGATCTCTGAGGATCTCAAGCGCCGACTGGGGGGAAGGGGACTGGCAGGCCATTCTTCCGCGTTGGGGCGTTGTCAGATTGTTAAAAAGCAGGATGTCTGGTCACTTTACTCGAGTGCAGTGTAGAACTCTCTCTGTGGGTTCCTGAGGCTTGTAAATCTTTGCAAGAGCAAACAGTGAAAGTCTTCTCCAATTCAAACTGCCGACCCTGTGGTCCCCAGCCCAATGTGTAAGCCACTCTGCCGCCAGGACTCCGGAAAAACAAATAACACCCTAGTATTACTACATAAGTCATCACGACTTCAAAGACCCCCTTAACCAGTCTGAGGGACTCCCGGGCCTCTGAACACACTTTGAAAACCACTGGTACCAATCAACTGGATACAGGTTTAGATTAAAGTGACCAGACATGTCCAGCTTTTTAACAATATAACAATGTCCTGCGGCATTTCAAAATTAACATAAATATATTACGATACTATTTTGTTTTCTATGAACATTTTTGTTGCTCCATGTAGACCACATTTTTAATCAAGAAACACACACACACACACACATACACACACACACACAGGTCAGTGGTGTCCCACTTAAAATCTGGTCACTTGAGTTTAGACTCTCCAAGAACCTCTCAGCTTCGGCTGGTCAGGAGAAGAGGCAGAAGGATCTCGCCACCCTTCTTCCACCAGAGACACACACTGACATTTTTTTAATATAGTTGTACCTTGTTTTAGCCAACAAGTCTGTCTCGGAAGAAGGACTTACCAGAATGTTCCCCAGAGGGCTTGATGGTGAGGCTTTGTCTCCGGTACTGTGGACATGTTATTAGGAGACACCAGTTCATGGAGAGGCAGGACATCGTTCTTGGTGATGTGAAGGGGCAGTGAATAAGAGGAAGACCCCAGACAAAAATGGACTCACCCTGTGGCTGCCACAGGGGTCACCAACATAAGGACCGTTGTGAGGACGGTGCAGCCGGGCAGTGTGCTAGTCCGTCCTGCAGAGACTCGCTGGGGTCGGAGCCCAGTCGAAGGGTGCAACGAGCATCCGCCCTCCCCACCTTGCTCCTTCGAGCCTTGTTCATGTTGATTGCTTTGTTCAACAGGCTGAAGGTTTGAGTCCTCCCTGCAGGTCGAGCATGCTCAGGGATCTCTCTGTGCCCCATTGTGCCCATTCTCACTGTATTTCTGCACAGGTGGCAGGACAGTGTAGACACAACCTCGCTGTGCACTGACAGAGTGAAAACATGTGCTTCCACCCCTCGACTGGCAGACCTGCTTTCCCTCAGTGGTCTGAACGAGACCCTCACCATCGCTAAGGTGGATGGGATGAAGACAGAACTTTTCCATAATTATTATACTCCAAAATATTAAACAAACTGTGTACCAGCATTTGATGTGGAAGTTAAGTTAGCTGCTCTCCCTGTGGCTCCCAGTCATTTAAGGCTTTTGTGCTGTCTCACAACAGAACTAACTCCCCTGCTGTTAGGATGAGGGCTCACTTCCCTTGAAGCCTGTGGGCGGAATTCAAGAGCCACTGTCAATGGCTCCTAACCGGGCAGACCTGTTTATCTACCCCCAGAGGTCGGGGTCTGGTCTTATCACTTCCCTCTTCTCATAGTCAAGTAGGCATCCCTAAGACCACTCCCCTTACCACCATATAGCCCCTAAGACAGCCCTCTCCTGTGACGTTTCTCTGGCGAGTAATGGCGGGGCTCAGATATCCCCGAGAAGATTATTTATACAGGGAAAATTAAAGTCCATGCTCTCTCTCCACATACACCATCAAGCAGGACGGAGGTGAGCATGTACCATGAAATGATCTATGTCTGACTCTTATTGTTTCTCTCTCTCATGATCTCTATATCGTTATTATAATAAATATTAATAATAATCGCTGCACAACTGCCCACTGAACCCTTGCTGTGTATATCAGAAACTGGCCACTTCTGATAAAGGTGCGCTTAGTCTGGGATTCTGAGTCCATGTTCCGTTGCATGTAGAATCCTATAGGGAGGAGAAGGCATTTAGAATTGCTGGTGTCTTGGGTATCACCAGGGACTCTCAGGTGGAGGGCTGAAGACTAGGCTCTGTCCTTAGTCCACCAGCTAAGGCCTCAAATAACAGGGAAAACCCTGCCTCCCAAAATACCTCTAATATATTAGGTTCAGTTAGGTAGACAGACAGACATCCATCTGTCTGAGAAAACCTTGGAAGTGGATGTGCTGGATGAATGAGTTCCATCATGACCCTTCTAGGTGTAACCTATTTGCAGATACGCAGAGTAGCACCCAGATCTAGGGGTGGACTATGCACCCCAAGGCCTCACACTTGCCCCTCTAGCCACCCCCTTAGGGTAACCAGGCTGCAGGCTTCCCACAGCATAAATAAGTCCATGTTTTCTGTCGGGCTGGTTGTTGGCTGCCTCTTGACGCAGATGATCCCTATACCAAAGAAAAGGATACCCTGCCCAGTCATGTGCCATCTCCAGGATGGGCTGGGGATTGGGCCATGGTGATCCCTAGAGAGTCCCTGGGCTGGCTTACAAAGATCAGTCACCACCAGATCTCTCCCGATCGATCTCCCTCCGAAAGCCCCACTGCCACACACTCAGGATCTGAGCACACTGACAGATGCAAGGGGGGGGGGGGGGGGGGGGCTTGAGAGGCATTTTCAGGCAAGTTTCAGTGTGAAACTTGCACAGTGTATCCATTCTCCATTGTTTGGGTGACAAAGGGTATCGAAATGTAGCCATTCTCTATTTCAATATAGCCATTCTCTATTCGGATGGCAAGTGTATTACAACTGGTGGATTCTCCATTTAGGTTGCACAAACCCGAGAGCACATGTTCAGGCCATTTAGCACATCGGGTTTAGCCTGAGAGAAGAGCAGAGATCTCTCTTTAGAAGGATCACCACCTCCTTCCTTCTTTAGGGAGCCCTGGTGGTGGTGTGGGTTAGGCTTTGGAATCCTCAAACAGCAAAGGTCAGTGGTTCAAATCTCCCAGCCCCTTCAGGGGAGAAAGATGTGGCTATCTGCTCCTGGGAAGATTCAAAATCGCCGGCATCCTAAACTGTCATGATGACGTGGGATGGGCTTGATGGCAGTGAGTGAGTTCGCTTTCCTTCTTGAAATTTGTCGGACCAAGTTTTTAGTTCTTTTCCTTCCATGTCTGAACTAGAGCTGACCTGACTCTAGGTAGGGGAAAGATGGGGCTTTCACCTCCTGTAGAGAGTTGTCGTCTTGGAAATTCACAGCGGATGTTCTACTTTGTCCTGTTGGGTGGCTATCAGTCAGCATTAACTCAATGGCATTGAGTTTGTTTGTTTGTTTGTTTGTGGGCTTGCCTATAAATAAAGCATTGATACTGTGGCCAAGAGTTTGGGACACAAGAAGGGGGAGAGTTCACATGTGCCTAGACAGGTCATTTCTTCCAGGACAGGGCCATGTGTTTTGTGCTGTGTCTCTGACTTCCCTGTACCAGCAAGCCCGTCTGGTCTGAAGGCTCCTGGGCAGGGCCGGCAGTGGGTAGATGAGGAAACAGCCCCCCGGAAGGCTACCAAAAAGGGGGAAAAAGTGACCCCTTCAGAAAACAAACCGTTGTTTACGCTGCCTCAAAGGACACCGCTTGGTCTTCACACATCCCACCTGTGACATGAATCACAGCCCTTACCTGAAGCCGTCATTTTTTCCAGCACCAGTGATTCCTTTCCACCCCTCATCACTCATAGCCTTCTGACTTTGAAGTGGAAGCCAGAGCAGAGAGAGAGAGAGAGAGAAATTTAAAAAAAAAAAAATGTGTTACCGCCCTAAAAGGAAAGAGGAAGGAAGGGCTTCCAGGGTCCTGTTGGCTGTTTGGGTGACAGCTGGTGACGTGCTTTCCGGACTCCTTATAGTCTGCGTTTCCACCTGCCCCTCCTGCTATAAGGCATTCCGTCCACGTGAAGCCCACGTCGGCCCTCTGCCCGGCTCCCCTCCGGCTCCCGCCAGCGGCTCAGCCCTGTGGCATGCTGCTTCTCCGCTGACCACAGCTGGCAGGCAGTAGAAGGACTTGGCCCCAGCCCCTCTGAGGGTGAGTACTGTAAATTAGCACGCGGAGAAGAAACTGTCACAGATGACAGCCCCAGAGAAGCGCTTTGTCAACAGAAAACAGCTGTTGGGGTCTGCAGATGTGGTCTTTGCTTCCTGTGGATTCTAAATAGAATCTTGGAAATATTTATTTGCTGTTTTGGTGAATTCTATGAGGAAAACCCTTACTTCCCAAAACACAACAAAACAAAAAGCTAGTTGTCATTGTGACCGTCATTCGGATAACTCCCAGAGGGACGGCAAAGCTATGAACAAGTAACACATTCGGGACCAGAAAAGAGGTCAGGTCAAAATCATTATTCAGCAGGGAGCGGCTGAGGCTTCAGCCGCCTGGCAGTGTACCTGACTTTACTCGGGTGGGTGTTTTCTAACCATTGGAAGTCTTGTGTTGGGACAAAATGATGCTGAAATTGACCAGCTTCTGGAGTGAGGGCATCCTGACTCTCTCTTGTGCTGGCTTGTTGCAGACGGAGCCCAGGTCCCCCCAAGGACAGAGTGGACGGAGTTCACCACCAGCCGGTCAGCCCAGCCCCTCATGAAGGTGACAAGCAGCTGCAACATTGTGCGTGCCCTCAGCCCCTGAAGCGTTCTCATTTTCCAGAAGGAGTAGTCAGGGGCATTTGCCTAAGTGTATCTTTTCTCTTTCAGCCCAAAACACTAAATGCCAAAGACATGGACACATTCATCGGATGCCAATCAGAGGTGAGAAAGCAATTGTTTAAAACCTTCTAGGGGGCCTAGGAAGGAGACCTTTCTACCAGGGGAAGGAAGCTCTTTTCCATCCTCACGGAAGCTCCAGGGGATTGGTTAATGATAAGAGGAGAAACTTTGCATCAGAAACATGGGAGATGAAACATATTCATTGCACTCTGACAATTAAGACTTAGTATTCATTCTGAAGGCTAGGCGTGGGGGGATTGAATGTAGTACGCTGCCTGGATCTGTGATGAGATGCTACTGGTGTGTTTCATGGGACAAACCTGGGGGTTCATTCCATTCTTGTTCTTAAGGAAATAAATGTACTTTCAGGGCGATATCAAGGAACATCCTCTCCTGGCATCGTGTGAAAGCGAAGACAGTATTTGCCAGCTGATCGGTGAGTTTGAAAACCCGACCCATGTTTTCTACACGTGCCACTGGCGAGCGTTCTCGGTTGACAAAGCCAGGGCACATTACTGGGCTCTTCTTGCTAAGTGTTTCTTTAACTCTTAAGGGTCAGGCGAATGCCTGTTGCTCCAACTATGAAGTGGCCCAAGAGCAGAGACTGAGGTCAGTCTCCCAGCTCTCCAACGGGTGCTTGGTGGGCTAAGACACCTCCTGGCCACTTGGTGGACAACTATGACAGTATGGCTGTGTCATAAAAAACACACAAATACTTTTTCGCGGGTTCTTTGCTCACTGACAAACGGAGCGTGTATCTGAGAGACCACAAAGCACATGCGGCTCATATCAGATGCCCAAGAACCCACCCTCTGCCCTCACTATTTTGCTAAATGTAACTCATTTCCTGCCAAGGTACCCCTGAAATATAAGCACACGCTGCTTCTTTCTCTGTCCGCTTCCCATTCGGCAGAGAAGAAAATAGAGCTTTATCTTTAGAATAACGAAACTGGGGAGGGGTGAAACTCGTTGCTGGCCAGCCTTCCCATGTTGGGGAGGACCAGGACTCTCAGCCTCACGCCCTTGGCAGTTCTCCATGCCCAGGTCAAAGTGCACGTCTTCCTGGGAGCCTCCGGTGTTTCTCGTTGCTGCTCCTGGCTGTCAAGCCTTTTCGAGTTCAGTGACTGTGGGTGGTGCAGAAGGTTAAGTGCTCACTGGCCGGCTGGAAGGTTGGCCACCCACCCCCAGTCCCCCAGGAAGACAGGCCTGGTGATCAGCTTCTGGAAACCGGACAGGGCAGTGGGGTGGCCAGGTAGCAACCTCCAGGGAAGCCCAGGCAGGTGACGGTAGCAGGAGGGAAGGCTGGACTTGCTCCCTCTAGGGGTTGGTTCGTGCCAGGGCAGCGGCGGGGGCGGGGGTCGAAGGGCCTCCAACGTGATCCTTCTTATGCAAGTAATTTCCTCTCTCAGTGGTCAGTTTCTTTTTCTTCAACTGCTCAAGGCAGGGTCAGGAGGAGAAAGGGGATGAATCCACAGGCTCCTTCTCACAGCAGAAAAGCCCACCGTCGCTAGAAAGGGCGGCGTGTGCCGTGGCTGTTTGTGGGCGACCTGCCCGTTGGGTTCGGTAGCAGACCAGACCTCTGCAGAGGAGAGACAACAGGAAAGGCGGAGGCTTTGAGGAACCTCCGTGTTAGTGTTGAGAGGCTGGTTGCCCTGGTAACCATGGGGCTGTTGTTTTTTCAAATTGCTTTTTCTAGGTAAAGATTTACCTCTGCTTTCTCTGTTTTTTGATTGTTGGATCCCTGCCCTGAATAGCACGGAGGTGCCCTGGGGGTTATGTGTTGGGCTGCTCCCCATAACCGTTGGCAGTTTGAAAAACCAGCTGCTCAGAGAGAGACAGAGAGAGACTGGCCTTTCTCCTCTCCCAGTCAGGTCTCAGAAACTCCCAGAGGCAGTTCCATCCTGTCCCACAAGGTTGCTAAGTCAAGGACAGTGACTTTGGTTTGGGTTTTTGCATCATGTGGGGAGAAAGGCCTGGACTTTCTACTCCCATAGAGTGACAGTCTCCTCCTTGGGGTATGGACAACGGGGACGTGGCTGAAGGGACACGTCGGACAATGTACGATGATGACAAAATAATGACAATTTGTAAATTGTTAAGGGTTCATGAAGGAGGGGGCAGTGGGGAGGGAGGGGAAATATGGGGAACTGGTATGGGGGGGACGTAGGTAGAAGGAGGATGTTTCGGGAATGATGATGGCGACAAATGTACAAATAGATCTGCATACAATTGATCGTGATAGGAGTTGGATGAGCCTCCAATAAAATGATTTAAAAAGGGGGGGCATGACAGTCTCAGAAAATCACAGGGGCAGTTTAACCCTGTCCTGTCCTGTAGGGCCGCTGGGAGTCAGAATTGACTTGAGGGCCCCGAGCTTAGCCTTGGTTTTGAATACCATGCGTGCAGCTGATGATAGCCGTTGTCTTCTGACTGACGTGATCCGCTCGTTCTCCCTTTGTCTGGCTGGGGGGCTGCAGAGGTCAAGAAGAGGAAGGTGTTGTCCTGGCCCTCTCTCATCAAGAGGATAACCTCTTCGTCAGACTTCCCTGGGTCTTTGGAGCCAGAGTTGAAAGCGACACTGTTTGACCAGCCCTTGTCAGCGATCTGTAGTGAGGACCACACACTGCCGCGGCCCATCCAGGTGGGTGGCCCTCCCTTCACGCAGTCACCCCTGCTGTGTTGTGTCATGGGTGAAAATCCAAGAAAAAACCTGAATGAACGGGATTCCAGACCCAGTGTGTCAGGACCGACCTCCGTCTGTTGTTTTGTCTTCTGGTTTTAGACAGAGAGTTCCCACGAAAGAGTCTAGCTGGCCTAAAGAAGTGAGTTATGTTTGCCACTGAGCTCAGGGCAGTCCCTCCCAAAGCAGCTTTTCCACCTCCGGTTTCAGAGTCAAGACTACCGACGACGTATGGTTTCTGAAAAGTGAACAAACAGGGGATTCTTAGAAAGTCAGCGTTTCTGTGGAAGGGCTAGAAAGGAGGAGAGGCTCCAGTCGTTCTGGAATGAGAAAGTCCTACTGAGTGCTTTCACAACGTGGGTCCTTCCTTCTCACCGGAAAGCAGAGAAAGAGGGAGGAAGTTGGTAGCACCCTGAAGACAGCCAGCCTTGGCGCAATGCTTCTTGTTGGCGCCTTTAGGGAGCTGGGCACCCCTCATGGACGTGACTTTCAGACATCGTCTTCGTAGCAGTCCAAGGCATGCCTCCAAGCCAAGGGTAACCGTCTCCTGCCCCGGTCCCTATGTCCTGTAGGATATCCTCACCATTCTGTGCCGTAAGGGCCCGTCGACTGAAGGAATATTCCGGAAAGCGGCCAACGAGAAAGCCCGCAAAGAGCTCAAGGAGGAGCTAAACGCAGGAGGTGTGGTGGACTTGGAAGGCTGCCCTGTCCACCTGCTGGCTGCGGTCTTTAAGGTGAGCTCCCTGCGTTCCTTTTGGGAAATAGAGCAGAGAGTGCCCCGCATTCCTTTCAGGAGTGGCATTCTCAGGAAAGAGGGAATGGACGTCTCTTCCCAGTGGGCAAAGTCTCACCTTTTTTTTTTTTAATTAGTCCATGAATGTATTTGTAATCCATTATGCATGCATCTGGCACTCTGGACTGAGCCTTTAGGCCCTAGATACAAGGTCAGCTGTGGGTCAAATCCACCAGCTGCCCCATGAAACAAAGATGAGGCTATTGGCTGCCCCAAAGGTTTCTAATCTCAGAAACCAGAAGAGCAGTTCTACTGTGTCCAATAGATAGAAATTGGGTCGCAAACCACGAGGTTGATGATTCAAACCCACCAGCCGCTCCTGAGTAGAAAGATGAGGCTCTCTGCTTCCGTCAAGATTGACAGCCTCCAAACCCCTAAATGGGGTTGCCATGAGTGTGTTCTATATACACAGACATACACCGGCATTCTCTATTATTTGCATATACCTGTAAATCCAGTTTACTTATCATCTCTGTGATCTGCGATTCCAACTGAAAGTGATGCTTTAAGCTGGCACCCCCCCAAAAAAAATCATCAGTGAGGAAAGGCGATTTGTCCTGGGGGCCCCCCTAGAATTCCCACACTAGGGAGAGTGACCCTCTGTGCCTGCTGTTAGCAAGTTGCTGGTAGGCACTGGGGGGAGGAGGCCGTAGAGATGACGAGGGTTGATCTGTATCATGGAGGAACTCCGAGGTCCCTGGGTTCTGATGAAGGTTAGGGCCCCATGTCCTGCCAGCAGACTACACAGCGCTCCTCCCCCCTTGCAGGACTTCCTGAGGAGCATACCCCAGAAGCTGCTCTACAGCGACCTATTCGAGGAGTGGATGGACGCCCTGGCTGGGCAGTGTGAGGAGGACAGAGTGGAGGCCCTCAAACAGTAAGTGTCCGAGTGAGTGACTCCCAGGAGCTGGGCTGCGGTGGCCACAGTCCGATTCTCCAGTTGGCTGTGAAGCAGTGCCTCACCCCACAGCACACTGCTCCCAAGTCGGAGGGGCCAGCCCTGGGATAGAACCGGGAGGCCCCCGGAGTTTAAAACGTGGGGTGGTCACCAGATGGAAGGGGTACAACTCCTTACAGGAAAAACTCATGAATCCCAGGAGGCTTGGAAGCCTGTCAGTACAAGCAGTGCAAGGAAAAAAAGGTTGTGGAAACAGGCCTGATTTTATAATTTGGTGCAGACGATACCATAACCTCTTTGAAACAGGCACGTGGGGGTGCCCTAGACCCACATCAACTGGTGTCACTCTGAGGAGGCGATGTGGGGGGGGAAGGGGGAGGTTGCCTGTTTTTGACTGCCATGATTTTGACATATTTCCTTCCCCCTCATGAGGTAATGTGAAAATTACATAAAAACAAATTCCAGGGATGGTCAAAATACCCCCACCTGTCAGTGAAAAGAATAACCCCTGAGTGACAGAAAAAAACCTCGAAATGCCGCTGTTATGTCTTGTCCATCCTGTTATATGTCATCTTCCTTGGGGTGGGGCAGGGACGTGACAGTCACAATTCACAAACCTGCAAATGTTTGGATTCTAAGAAAGCCAGGCGACAGTCTGCCTAGGTGGAGGAAAAACTCACCAAAATGATTTTCAAATTTTAAAGACAAGCCCCGGGGCTCCAGGCAGGTTCCACTCCGGAATTTGAGGTGGGTGTTGTAATGATACAGACCCAGCCTGTGGTCAGCTCGTTTGGTTTAGTGTTCGTTAGGGCTGGAAGTGTCTGAATGAACATTGCACAATGCTCACTTGAGAAAAGGCGCCTTCCTCATTTAAAAGGAAGTCAGCTTGCAGGCAGGAACCGCCGCCTGAAGGCCTCTGAAATTATCTGTGTCCCCCTTTGTGCCAGGGTTGCGGATAAACTCCCCCGGCCCAACCTGGAGCTGCTCAAGCAGCTGGTCTACGTGCTCTTCCTGATCAGCAAGAATGCGGGCACCAACAAGATGGACTCCAGCAACCTGGCCATCTGCATTGGGCCCAACGTGCTGGCCCCGGAGAGCAGCCAGAACCTGTCGCTGGAAGCCCAGAGAGACTTGAACTATAAGGTGTGTTCTAAACGTCTTTTAAGAAACCTCCAACTGAGGGTCTTGCCCTCCATTGGCAAAAACCAAGCAACAAAAGGCTTCTTTCTGAGTCTCCCCCACTGGAACTCCACCCCTTTACTGTGGGGCCAGCCACACAATTCAGTGGCACGCTGCTCAGTTGCAAGCCAGCCCCCGCTTGGTTTGGGATCTGCACACGGGGTCCCCTAGGTTTCTACTGGCTGATTTTCTGAAGGCGTGCACCAGGCCTTTCGGCCTAGTCTGTCTTAGTCTCTGAAGCCCACCCAGCATCAGAGAAATGCCATGGCCTCCCTCAGCAGGCAGGTGGTGGCTGCGCCCGAGGTGCCTTGGTCAGCAGTGGAACCCGAGCCTCCCATGTGGACAAGGGGAAGCCTACCCGTGGCCCACCACTGCCCTCTCTCTCTGACCCGACACAGTTGCTCTGACAGCCTCAGCCCGTGTCCTCTGTCACCCTGGCAACAGGTGACAAGGCTCCAGATTGTCACAGCCCTCTCTCCCCAGCTAGAAGAACATTTTTGATTTTTTTTTCTTGTTTGTGCCTCCTACTGCTAGTGCAACTATAATGTGTACCACCACCACCCCTAGGCGGACACTTGACTGATCCAGGGGCTGTGAAAGTAGATTCTGATCGATACTGTAGCCTGCTTCAAGGGCCACAGGGCAAATGCTTTTAATTGCCAGGAGGCACTGAATAATTTTTTTCCTAAAAAGGGAGGGTAGGGGAACAAAATAAGTTTGGGGACTCGCAGAAACAATTGTCCTAAACGAGAACTTGACAGATTTCAGGTAAAATACTTTTTAAAAATCTTTGGGGGAGGAGAGGAAAGGCATGCCCCAAGAAGTTTGTGGGGTTTTTTTCCTAAAGAACAATGAACTCTGCTGTTTGCTTGTTTGTCTCTAGCAAATGCCAATATATTTCAAACTTGAGAAACATGTCCACGTCTCTCTTGGGTATTTCCTTAAAAGCTGGCTCCACGCAGTCCCATTCTTCCCCCTGACCTTCCCAGAGAGAAGGTGTCCAGACTGACGCCACTCGTTTTCCTCACAGGTGAAGACCCTCGTGGAATTCCTCATTGACCACTGCTTTCAGGTCTTCGGGGAGAACATTCCGTCCCCTTCCAGCATCACCTCTGATGATTCCCTGGAACACACAGACAGTTCAGGTATGCCATGGGCCAGCTTGGGATTTTGGGAGAACATTCCTGCCAGTGACGTAAAATAGCACCGGAGTGAGAGCCAAGCAGGGCCTTCACCAACCAGCTCCATGGGCAGTCCTCAGACCCTGCCCGTGCATCCCTGACACGGTCCTCAGCAGCAGGGTGGGCCTTTCCTCTTTTCCTTCTGAATGGTGACGACCTGCTAAAAGGAAAAGAAAAAAATAGTAAAATAAATCCAAACCTGTTGCCAAACCAAGTCCAATTCATAGCACCCGTTTAGGGCGGAGTAGGACTTCCGTGCCAACGCCCTGGAATATGGGCCTATAAAGGAACCGTCTAGGAATGGGCTGTCCTTAGCCAGATGAGTCAAGGATCCGTGACATCCTGGTTCTTCCTCACTCTCTCTCCTCTTCCCTCTTTCTGCTTCTCTCCGTCTTAACACAGCGGATTTGGAAATAGATCCATTTCCCCGTAGTAAATGTCTCATGGGAGCAGTGCCTCGTGGGTCAGAGGAGGGCCGGTGATTTTGATGGGTCTATCTAAAAGAACTGGGGTCAGAAGTTTACCTCTTCCTTACCTCTTTTCAGATGGCTCGGCCCTGCAGAACGACTCGGCCTATGAGAGCACAGACCCTGACGCAGAGCCCAGTGGGGTCCCCTGTTCTCGGAGCGCGCAGCCCCAGGGGCCCACAGAGCGACCCACCAGCGTAGACAACAGCAGGCCACAGGACCCGTGTGAGCCGGGCCCAAAGCCCATTGCCAGCGTGGTGGCCCGGCTGAAAGGTTCTCTGGCTCAGCCGGACAGGAGGTATTCAGAACCCAGCATGGCTTCCTCCCAAGAGTGCTTTGAGGGCCGGATCACAGGCCACAAGCTAAATAAGAGTGAGGAGAACTTCCCAAGGGCCCGGGCAGGTTCTCATTTCGAAAGCGAGGAAGCTGGAGACCCATTTGCGGAGGAGGTGTTCCCTGCAGCAGAAGGCAAACCCCACAGACCCCTGGACCTGAAGGCCAAGAGTGGGACTCAGGGCCCTGCGTTCCTGCAGAGAGTGTCACCCAAGGCCATCTCCTCTGGCTCCCTGGACGGCTCCCCGGAGGTTTCTCCTTCCAGTCCCAAGAGGCACTTCTTCCCCAGGCACCAGTCCTTCACCACCAAGCCTGACAAAGGGAAGCCCAGCAGGGAGATCCGAAAGCACTCCATGTCCTTCTCCTTCGCCTCACCACACAAGCGAGCGCCGGCCCAGGGCGCCGGCAGCCGGCTCGGGCTGCACAAAGGCATTCCCGGGGGCCAAGGAAAGAAGAGTTGGAAGAAAGAGAACCAGCTTGCGGGCCGCATCATCCAGGAAAGCTGGCCCGAAGCCCACAGCCACGCAACTCTGGATCTGGACCGGAGCGCCCAGGGCTTCTCCGTGGAGGATGTGTTTCGACAAGTGGATCAGAGACTCCCTGGAAGGCCACCGTCTTATGAAGAGGCGGTTCAGGGCCAGCCGTGGGAACTCACGGCCTACAGGAGCCAAACCGTCGGAAGCATGAGGGCACGTATGCTCCATCAAGACTCCACGCGGCCCACTCTCCACCCCGGGGACTCGGGAAACCCGTGCGGCCTTGGGCCACCGAGTGGGCCCGGACAAGGAGGCAGGACCGTGGAAACTGAAGTGGAAGGGGCTGTGCCGGGGAGACCCGCCGTCCACCGGCTGAGAACCGTGTCAGAGTCCTTGGGGAAGAGCAGGCGGGACTGCTTGGTGCGGCGCTGTAGTCAGCCGGTGTTCGAGCCTGACCAGTTCCAGTCTGCGAGAGAGTCCTACATCTAGAGGGAGGTGGACCTTCCCCCGGGACAGAGTTCGTGGTGTGTCTGTAAATATGTGACTGCAAAGACTTACTTTTGGGTTCTTGGTTCCACAAAGTCAGGAATAAGCTCCTTCAGCAAAAGTCCTCAATGGGGTTCCGCCTGCGTGCCCCCGAAATGTGCAATATGTGATGTCATGGACGAGGGGGCAGAGGCCAAGAATGGGGACAGGCCCGAGCATCCATATTTGCTGGTGGGCTTGAAGTGGGTTACGTGGCTGCCCTCCCTCCCGGGGCACATTCTCTGTAGCTCCGTGACACCAGCCCAACTAGTGAGAAGGGGAACCGTATCCGGGCACTGGGGTCAGGTAGAACTTCAATGTGATCGCACTACATACAGTAAAGCACCTTCCTTATGTGAGAGTATTGATCTTCTTTCTTCGCTGACACGCTAATAGGTGTCCGCCAGGAACGTGGTTTGCTCAGTCCTTCATTAGCATGGATGGATTCTGGGTTCCCCGTTTTGAGTCTCAATAAAATGGGGGATCTTGATCCTTATGGGAGAGAGTCCTTGTTCTCTAGAAATTTATAAAACCATTAGGAATATGATGTCTGTATAATCAACTAGCATATTGCATATATTATACATACTTAAAGTCGTTTTTTCAGCCAGCCATCAGAGGTCAGCAAACTTTTGTATGCAACTGTAATCAAACAGCAAATACATGCACTATTTTGTATGCAGAGATGACCAAATAATACAGGTAAAAACAGCAAAGCAATATATGGGAATTTTTAGTGAACTCACCCTTTTTCAGTCCTTTCACAGGTCTTATTTGAATCATGCCTCATTTTGCTTGATTATGAGCAAACTTAAGGGTAAAGTGTAAGTTAATTTTATATCTTTACATTAGAACTCTAGTGCTTAGTGATTGAGACATTTATCCAATATTTTAGAAACTTCATGTCTCCTTCTTTTATCAACTTTTTTTCACAAAACCATGTACATGCTATTGATCTACTATAGAAGTATTTTAGGGTTGGCTAACTACCTGATGATGAAGACCGATTCTTCCCAGAGATCATCAATTAATAATGCTGAAATATATTGAATGTTAAAAAGCGTACCATGTGGACAAGCAGTCATAATGCTGGAAAGCAAATTGCTCAAGGCCGCATGATCAAGGCTACGGATTTCATTACAAGTCCTGTAAGAGGCAGACTGCCCACCTGACCACTAGTCTATGAAGAGCGAGCCCTTTTTAGAGCTGATAATGGTCACTGCATCAGGGTTTAGCATCGGCAGGGAGCCAGGCCCTGCACGAAGTATTTCAGAGTTATAAAGAACAGGAAAGAGAAATCTTCCACTGTGCTGGTAGTCGCTTCTTCTTGAGAATCAGCACATTCTCATGGGAGACCCCTAACAGGAGACCCCAGGGTGCAGTGGTTAGAGTGTCTGACTGCGAGTCATTAAGTCAGTGGTTCCAACCGACCTGTCACAATGCAGGAGGAGGCTGTCGGCTTCCCAGATCATGATGGTTATTCTACCCTATCTGACAGGATGACTCTGGGTCAGAATGGACTTGGAGGCAGGAGGCTTTGTTCTGGAACACCACAGCCAGCGGTCACAAGCAAACCAACCCCTTGGCCTTTGAATAAGTCTGATTCAGACCACCCACATGGGGTGGTCACACAGTAGAACTGGGCCCCAGGAGGTCTTGCACACTGATATGGTTGGAAGTAGACCATCCATCTGAGTCATCTCTGGGTAGACTTCAACTGCCAGGTGTTCAGTGAGTAGACCAGCACCTAATCACTTGGGCGCCCTTGCTGTCCCAGACGACAACCAGGTCTCTTCCTGTTTGGGGTCTTTCCCAAGTCTATTCCTATGTCACCACTGCTCCGACCTCCGTGTGACCCTGCTCAGGTCACGTCACCTTCTCAAATTTCCTTATCGTTTGAAAAGTGGGAAAGTGATGAGGCATGCTCTATCTGGCTCGGTTTTGAGAAGTACAACTTGCTGGCTAACACGTGGGACCTTCCGGTCCTCAAGCCATGGCTGTTGTTGTTACTGTTTTGTAAGAATGGATGTAAATGCACAGTGAGGTCAACGCACCCACCCCCGAAGTGGCCTTCACAGAGCAGGTGTTCCCAACCAGACTCCCATTCTTCCCAAGATAGGACTTAGCAACAATATTGTTGCTAAGCTGAGTGAAGACCAGCAGTGAGACTTAGAGGATTCGGAGTGAGACAAGAATCAAGAACCAGGCACACCAGAGTCCTGTCCTCAAAGGGCTTCCTACAGGACTGGCAGTGACAAATGGGAGAGTCCCACTGTGCCATTCAGCCATGCACACGGTCTATGTCAAAACCAGGTGGGACGTCAAGCATTAAGCTCCCCCCCACACACACACACACTCAAACCACAGTCACTGCCCATGCTGGCTCACAGCAGCCAAGATTGCAGCAGCTTGTGCGAGTAGAAAACCCCGTCTTTCTCCTGAGGAGCTCCTGGTGGTTTTGAACCTCTGACCATGCAACTCGCAGCCCAACACGTAACCACAGCACCACCAGGGCTCCACTTACTCAGCACCCTGAATTACTAGGCCTGGGTCAAACCGTCGGGGGACGGTTGGCCCTCTGACCAACTTTGAGACAGGGAGCAAGTATCTGACGACAAGACGGCACTCAGACAAGGCAATGGCCATCCAGTGAGGGGCCCATCCCGCCATCGCTGATCATTTATTCCTCTTGGAAGGCAGGAAATCCTCTAAGGAAGGGTGAGATGGGGTTGGCACAGCCCAAAGCCGGCTTCGTTCATGGGCTGCTTTGATGATCCGCCCCAACACACTGCTCCCGAGCCCCTGCCGCGGCTCTCACCGCCGCCAAATGGGTCCGGACTCATGAGGGACAGGCCCGTGTGTGCAGCTCCCCAGATTTCCACGGCTGTGATCTTCTTGAAGCTTGATTGTCAGGTCAGCTTCCTCAAGGCATCTCTGGATGGGTTCGAACCAGCGACCTTTCAGTTAGCAGCCCAGCTTTGAACCATAGGGAGGAATTGCTCCCCCAAGACTAAAAGGGCTACAAGAAATGCAAACTTGGTCTGTAGATGAGTTAACAAGAGGGAGTTAACCAAGGTTGGGTGATTTTTCTAGGGCAGGGAAAAACTGTAGCTTTCCGAGTGTCTAAACCAGGGGTCCTCAAACTACAGCCCGCGGGCCACATGTGGCCCGCCGAGGACATTTATCCAGGCCGCCAGGTGTTTTCACTGCCGCTGCTGTTCTGCTTAGCAGCTGACTCATCCCAGGCCTGCAGTGAATTTGTTCATAATTGTTTTCTTAAAAAACTATAGTGCAGACCTCCATTGGTCTGAGGGACAGTGAACTGCCGCCTGTTTAAAAAATTCAAACACCCCTGGTTTAAACCCTACAAAGATAGTGACCTTGCTATCTGGGGTCCTTTACCACTTGCAGCAGCAGTGCTGGTTTAAAGCACTCAACTTCCCATCGGTTGTCAGGAAGAACCGTGAAGAGGGACAGTCGCCAACTGTTGGGTCCCAAAGTTCTGGTCAAAGGGTGGGTCTCCTTGCTGCTACTTGACTGCATGGATCACCTTCTTCCTGAAGGGTCCCGGCACAGAGGCACCCACCCCACAAGGGAGCGTCTACCGTTATCTTAACCCTCCATCTGCCAGAGGAGGATGCTACACTATCGGACGCATAGATGTCTGCTTAGAGAGAGGGTTGAGCCGTAGTTCAGCGGTCTTTCGAACATGGCCTGAGCCCCTCCTGCCTTCTGCGGCGAGACTCCGAATCCCACCAGCCTCTGGAGCACAGGTGAGGAAGCCCCGTTGGGAAAGAGAGGAGGTGCTGTGGGGAACCTCGCACACCGAATGCAGAAACCAGGCCAGAAAAAGGAAACGCAGCGCGATCGCACCTCTGCAGGACAAGAAAGTTGCCGTGCGGACGGGGCCAGAGTGCGTGCCTCAGACCCGCGACAGCTGAGCTCATGTCTCCACAAACAAGGTATGAACCCCAGTTTGCCCAACAAGCTAAGTCCCACGGCCGGGCCGCCAAGGAGAAATGATGCAAACAGAATACGTCGCCTGAAAGCAGAATGTGGGCCTCACGCGGCGTACGCACCTCCCTCAGTTAGATTTGTAACAAAGGCGAATGCGGGTAGAATCAATGGTTCCAGTGGATTTCACATGTCTCCACCTTCTTGCCTTTGTGGTGTCTGCTAAGAAAAGAGGGCTATGTCTTATTGGTTGCTCTTTGTAGATGCATGAAGTATATTATAGAAGTATATTAGTATAGATATACTTACATAGTATAGATATAAGTATATTAGCAAAATGGCAAAACTCCTATAGCTTTAAAGTTGTACTTCAAGAGCTAAGATGACTAGGGCGTCCAAAGAAAACACGGAACACCCACCGTCACCAGGAGGGCAAGCATGCAATTAATTTTAGTGGATCTCAAATTTGCCATAAATCAACAGCCTTCTGCTCATGTACTATCCTGACTACATCTCACAATGCAAAATACCGCCCACATTAAGCCAAAGAATTCCTGCTCGTAAACATGACCCAAACGAGGCATTTGGAAGAACACACGTGAAAGACACACACATTCCTGCTGTGTTTTCAAGCCACAGAAGTGGGAGATGCAGCACTTCCCCGTATGAACCTGGAATGCTGCAGATAAATCAGGATTATAGGATGAAAGCTTTTGGAGAAGTGTCGGTGGAAGGAGATGTGTTTCTGAAAACCATTCTCTGGGAGAAAACCATCAGAGCCTGCTCAGGGAATGGGTTATGGTAAAAGGGAAAGAGGGGGGGAAAATGGCTTTCAGAAGCAGGTTTCACGAATACTGTTGCAATTGTGGTTAATTTTGAAGTGGTGTGGGTGCTGGCTCTTATGAGTTTCAAAAAATTTGTCCAGGATCATTTTGGTGCCTGGGTTTATAAATTTAAACAGTTGGTGAATGTTGATCATAAGTGGTTTCTCTGTGTCACAGGTAACAGACCTGGTAAATACTTGCTGATTTAGCTAATCATGCATTGAAATGCAACCAACACAAAAAGAAATAGGTGTATGGATATGTGATTCTGAAATGGGAGTCTTCAAAATGGAAATATGTGGAAAGAATCCAAAAAGTAAATTTAAATAAATAATGCAAGTTCATGTTGAACTTGGAGAGCATTTTAAAGAGTCCACAAAGGCCAAAAATACAATCTCACATACACTCCACCTGAATCTAAAGACCGTCTCAGGAGCAGATTCCATGCACTGAACATTATTGACCAAAAAACAAGTGGACTGTGTGACGACATCAAGGGCATCATACATGAAGAAAAAAAAAGACATTAAAAAGACAAGAGAGGGGCTAAGCCCCAGTGGTGTAAGTGGTTGAGTGTGGGACTGCGGCCCGGGGGCTTGGTGGTTCAAATCCAGCGGAGGCTCTCAGGAGCAGCGCTGAGTAGCACCCACAACCACCAGAGGCAGTGATGCCCACAAAAAAAAAAAAAAAGACAAGAGAGGGGCTGAGCCCCGGTGGCATAGTGGTGCAGCAGTTCATAATCAGAAATTCAAGCCACATTCAGAAGAGGCCATGAAGCAAGGAATAACCCTGCTGATGTCAGATGGATCGCAACAGAAAATTTAAAGACTCTCAGAAAGGTGTGTGTGTGTGTGTGTGTGTGTGTGTGTGTGTGTGTCAGAGAGAGCTTTATAGCGGTACGTGTTTATATATCAGGGGAACATCCCAGCCCAGTCCAGATCAAGCCCATAAGTCTCATACCAGTCCATAAATCCCCCTTGAGATTCATGTAGGCACAAACAATGATGCAGAATGCAGGAAGATCACAGGCCGTGGGGCGCAAAGTCTTGTCGATCCATGAGCAAAGGCACTCTACTCTGTAGGCTCTAACGTTGTGTAACATTGAGAATGATGGGTTCACAGAACACTTCATTGTGCTCGTGCATAGACCAAGAGGTCATTGTGCAAACAGCACAAGAGGGGGATAAGTGGTTTAAAATCGGGAAAGGTATGCATCATGGTGGTATCCTTTCACCATACTTACTCAACCAGGGTGCTAAGCAAATAATCTGAAAGACGGGACTATATGGAGAGGAAGGAGGCATCGAGATTGAAGAAAGGTTTGCCAGCCATCTGTGATGTGCAGATGTTACAACTTTGCTTGCTGAACACGAGAAGGACTCCAATCATTTACTGATGAAGATCCAAGACTACAGCCTTCAATATGGATTACAACTCAATGTAAAGAAAACGTAAGTCCTCACAACTGGACTGGGCGATATCATCGTGGAAAACAGAGCAAAGACTGAAACTGCCAAGGGTTTCATTTTACTTGGATCCACAATCAACACTCAAGAAGCAGCAGTCAAGAAATCAACAGACGGACTGAGCCCCGGTGGCGTAGTGGTTGTGTGCGGGACTGCAGCCCACTGGGATGGAGGTTCAATTCCAGCTCACATGAGCAAAGGCTGGGCCTCCTACTCCCACCCCCAGAGAGCAGTAATGCCTAAAATTAAAAAAAAAAATTTTTTTTAACTAGCTTTGAAAAAAAAATCAACAGACATAGCATACTGGGCAAATCTACAGTACAAGACCTCTTTAAAGTATTAAAACTTGAAGATGTCACCTTGACACAAAAGGAATGCCTGTCCCAAGCCATGGTATTTTCAGTAGTCTCATATGCATGTGAAAGATAAGAAAACTAGAGACGGACTGTTGCATTTGAATGATGGTATTGATAAAGGATACTGAAAATATTATGGAATGCCAGAAGAAGAAACAAATGGCTTGGGGAAATACAACCAGAATGCACCTTAGCAGCGAGTGGGCTACCTCATATATGCGGCACATCGCCCTGTCTGTAATCAGAGAAGGGAAAGAAAAAAGGGGAAGCCATTTAAAAGATTAAAATTTTTTTCAGAGTTAAAAGTCAGACTCGTCTTAACTACTCTGAGGAAGTGTTCTGAGGCCCCTAAACTGTAAACAGTACTAGTCACTTGAAGTTTCTAGTTTAATATATGTCTGTCTCACTCTTTCTCTAAAATTCAGAGCAACCCTGGCTCCCAAGAGGGAAGGGAAAGTAAAATGAGGAAATCATTTTAAAACATCTTTATGGTTAAAAGGAAAGCTTGTCTTAACTATTCTGAGGAAGTGTCTTGACGTCCCTATTTGGGAAAAAACTGAAGGTCTGAATTACAAGAGAACAATTCTCAGGACACCTGTTTCCCCTCTGGTTTCTTCCTCTCCTTCATTCCAGCATTCTACACACAACAGCGTAATTGCCCCACAACTGATCCCTGGCCTGGTTTTTGGCTGTTCATGTTGTATTTCTCCAGGCTCTTCCCAGAGATGTGGTTGATTTCTGTGTACTCCATCTAAAGAAGTCCACGTGAATAGTCACCTTCTGGGTTAAAAGGGGGATGGGTAGAGAGGTGGCAACATGCAATGAAGAACTTGTTGGTCTTGCAAAATCCTGTCATGCAATCTCCAGCGTCATTTCTATGCCCAGCACCATATTTTCCCAAAACTGTCCTTTCCTCTGTGTTGGACTTTTGCATTCCAATCGCCGATGACTCTCAATGCATCTGGATTGCCTGTCTGATCCACTTCAAGCCGAAGGCATTTGTCCAATGCAAAGTGCCCTGGACTGCCAACAGGACCGGCAGATCAGTTTGGGAAGAAGTGGGGCAAGGATGCTCCTTAGAAACAAGGACGGTGAGAGTTTATTTCACACACTTCCGGCACGTGACCAGGAGAGACCAGTCCCTGATAAAGGACGTCGTGCTTGGTGAGGCAGAGAGACAACAAGACAGAGGGAGACCATCGGCAACTGCATCGACGCAGAGGCTGCACCGATGGGCCTCCAACACACGAGCGACTACCTGAGAGGCAGGCACCGGGCCTGGCGCTGCTTTGTCCCGCGTGGTGTCCGGTCGCTGTGGCTCGGAACCAGCTCTGGGGGATCTAACAGCAACACCGTGACCTCGCGGAGAGAGAAAGTGTCTGAGCTGACCCTGGAGCCTGCGCCTCAGTCCATCATCATGTGGTTGTTACCATGAGCAAACATTTGCACATCTCTCCCAGGTGCCCCCCAAGATAGCGATGAAGAAATGAAGGCATTCTCCCAATGCCTTCAGTCTGAAATTGATCAAACATGCGATCCAGATGCACGGATAGTTGTTGGCAATGGGCATGTAAAAGCTGAGAACAAAGAGGAAGGGACAGTAGTTGGAACAGTATATGGTCTTGGGATAGGAAGGGAGCTAGAGGGCACAGGAGGGAATTCTACAAGACCAATGGCTTGTTCAATGCGAACGGCCCTTTTCAACAAGGAGCAACTATACACGTGGACATCTCCAAGGAGAATACACAGGCATCAAAGTGGCCACATCTGTGGGCGCTCAGCAAAAACCAGGCCAGCAGCTGACTGTGGACAGACCTGCCAATTATCAGTTAAGTTCAGATTGAAAATGATCAGAACTCAAACAAACCCACATACGCGTCATTCATGAAGAGAGCCAAAGGTCACTAAAAAGGGTGGGGGGCGGAGGGAGGAAAGAACAGATCACAGTGGAGGTGAGACGAGACTAACGCTTGCCCCGATTGTGGAGCAGCTAAGGCAGATGGAAGGAATGACGAGGCCAAAGAGCTGAACAGAGGTTTTTAAAGGGCGGCTTGAAAAGACAGTAAGACAGGATAATGAAATGCCTTAAAACCTAGAGATAGAAAACAAAGAGGAAAGCACGCCCTCCGTGTATCTTAAGCTGAAAGAACTCAATAAAATATCCAGACCTTGAAGTTGTAAAAATGATTCTTCCTTTGTCACTCACTAGTTTGCTCATAGGCTCAATATTACAACTCCATGACAAAGGCCCTGTGATTCAGTCCATTCCTTTTGATCCTTCTTTTCTACTATAGTCTACATTTTTAAGGCATTATCTTGTTTGCTTGTCCGAAATGCACTTCTATGTGGCTAAAAAGTCTAAACCTGTTTTACTTTTCCTCCTTTTATAACCCACCAGTGTCTAAACCTGTGCAGTAAGGAGTCTGCAGGGTCATAAAGGCGGTCTCTCTCTTTCTCTATCTCTCTCAGCCTTAACTATTTTTTCCCCACATGACTGCCCTGGTGGGAATAGGAAGCCCAGCCTTGCTCCTGGAGAACTGCTACTGGATTTGAACTGTCAACCCTGTGGCCCATAGTCCTGCACATGACCATTGTGCCACCAGGGCTCAGCCAGCCTTAACTATTTATTTAGCTTTATATTTATTTGTATGTATTTTCCTTTTAGTTTGTGGAATATAATAGTTATAAGTAAAACCAATGTCAATGTAGTTTCACAGCCCACTGCATCAATATCCCATTAACCCCGTGATTTTCCACCTTCCTGAGGCTATGGCCCTTTCATATGGTTCCTCAAGTTGTGCTGACCCCAATGATAAAGTCATTCTTGTTGATACTTCATAACTGTCATTTTGCTCCTGTTATTTAGCAGGCGACCCCTGTGAAAGGGCCGTTTGACCCACAAAGGGGTCATGACTCACAGGTTGAGAACCACTCTGTTGAACCCTCATCAATAAAGGTTGTTGTTTTGGGTTTTTTCTTTCCTGCCCTCCCACTTCCACCCATAGTTTTCTGTCCTTCCCCACCTGCTCCCCTTACCCCTGACCTCCTCTTTAAAGCCTGAGCTTTTGGTGTGAAAACCATTTTTATTTTTCTTTATAAAAATGGTGTCATAAGATATTTATCTTTGTGAACTTGACTAACCCTGCTAAGGACCATGTTCTCTAATGTTGTCAATATCTTAAGGTGTTCAATTGTTTGTTTGCGGATACCTAGTATTCCACTGTGTGAGTGTACCAGACTGTATCTATCCACTCACTCCCCTGTAGTTGGGGTTTTTGATGGTGTCCATCTTTCTGATATTGTAGAAAATACTGCAACACACATGGGCATGCCTCTATAGGTCCATTTTGTGTTTTGTTCTTTATTTCTTTAGCGTATATATACTAAGAAATGAGATTATAGGATCATAAGGTTTTTATCATTAAGGCGTTATCTTTAATCCTTTATTGTAGGCATTCAGTTAGTTTCTTCTTATACCAGTTGCTGAATTTATTGGGAATTCTAACATTTACCATGGTTTCATTTGATTATCAGAATTTTGTGATACGAGTGTCAGTATCCATATTTTCAGAGGTGAGAACATTAAGTCAACTGCAGCCCGAGAATGAGAGATGGGGTTGGTACTTGAACAGGGGTCTACCATGCTCTTGCTGACAGTGAAGAGGACCTGAAGCACTTACTGATGGAGATCAAAGCCTGCAGCCGTCGGGGTGACTGACAGCGGAGCCTCAAGGAAGCACACGTCTTAAAAATTGGATTGGATCTGTAATCGATAGCATGATCCATGGAGAAAAGATCGACCTTGTCGGGGGATCCGTTTCATTTGACTCTTCAATCAGTGCTCACGGAAGCAACTGTCAAGAGGTCACTGGGCAGAAGGCTGTCAAAGACTTGCTTTAGGGTTAAAGGTGGGGGGTGGGGTTACTCGGAGGACTAAGGTGTGGCCGACCCAAGGCATGGCATGTCTAACAGTCTCTTTCACGTGTGTCTTAGAACTGGGCCATGGAGAAGGAAGGCTGAAGAAGAACTTATGCATTTGGATTATGGTTGTTGGTGAAGAGAATTCAATACCTCATGGATGTCCAGAAGAGCAAATGTGTCTGAGAAGTACCCCCAGAGTGCCTCTTGGAAGCAAGGGGTGGCAAGACCTCGTCACATCTACTTTGGACGTATTACCAGGAGGGGCCAGGGCCTGGAGAAGAGGAGCATGCGTGGTAAAACAGAGAGCCGATAAGCAAGAGAGAAAGACTCTTCCCAAGATGGATCGACCCAGGGGTTGTAACATGGGATAAAGAGTAGCGCACCTGAGGGTGGTGCAGGATCAAGAGCGGTTCTGTTCTGCTGGCCGTGGGGTCTCCGGGAGCTGGCACCCCCTGGCTGGCACCCAGCACCAGCTCTTACCATATTCTGAAGCCAGGCTGTTGTCTGAATCCCCATCTGGCAGTCAGAGGGCACACACGCATCTTGACTGGACACTGGCCTTGCGTTCTTTCTGTTCTGACCTGTTACGTATTTGCAGGTTTGATTTTTTTTTTCCTTTTGTAAATCACAGAATCGCTCCATCCAAACGGGTGACGCTGGAATATCTGGGTTGTGCACATGGTTGGGCAAAAAAAGGGGGGGGCTCCAACCCGCCCAGAGTAGCCTCAGAAGATCTGCCTCCAAACATGCACAAAAACATTGGCTCAAATTCCTGTGTTCTCCTTGGGTGCACCAGCAGGGGACACCATGATCCAAAAGTCAATGAACAGCAACACGAAGGGGAAGGTAGCCTTGGATCAAAGAACAGGGCCCATAGACTCCTGCTTCCCATGAAAACCACATGCAACCAGAAACTGCTCACGACTCTGAGCCCGTTTCCTCCTGTACTTCTAAGCGACTGAGACCAACGACCCAGCAGAGCCAGCAGGCAGCCCCTGGAAAGAGGACCCTGAGGAACAGGACTGTAGAACCACATGCCTTATCACAATTGGCCATGTCCCTCCAAACAGGGATTCCGTTCTCCTCTGACAAAAACAACTCTTATTTTTCAGAAGGGCCAGGAGGGTTTTAATTTTTTTTCTTACCAGAAATTTCCCTCCTTCGGCCTTAAACGGTGCCTGATCTTCAAAAGCACAGCCTGTTTTTCTATAGAAAGTTTCCTAGAAACATGGCACCTGCCTCACATCCCTGGTATTCTGAGTCACAGTCTGCCTCTGACTAGAAACTCCAGCCGCCACTGGCACTTCTCAGATCAAAGGGAAGGGAGGCGGAAATCTCCATACTCATTCATGAAGCAGTTCTGTTGACATGGAACTCACATGTCGTACAATATCACTTGATCGTCCTGAAGAGCGTGGTGCAATCATCAGCACAAGCCATTTTAGAACACTTTCTTCTTTTTGTACTCATTGTTACTGATCCCCAACTTCCCCTGCCCCACTCCTAAGAAAAGATTAATCCAGCCACAGGGTTTAAAGATTTCACTGTCCTGGATTTCATACCCAGAAAAATACACCCCCCCCCCAAAAAAAAAATTAATGAAATAAACAAAACCAAGAAAAACCACAATTAAAAAAGATAATATTAGAAACCAGAGAAAGTTTTTAAATGGGTCAAAGGGAGACCCAAGAATAAGGTATTCAACTTTAACTTAACTACCATCGCAACAACCCACTCTCCAATGCCCTCGGTCTGATAGCCGGGCTGTATGTTCATCCCTGCTTCGTGGTCAAAAGGGAGGCAGGGAGGCTTAATCCACACAGGGGCCTGCAAGTGGAGTTGGGGCTTTGACTGTCATCCATGGCGTTCTGCAGTCTCCCTCATTTTGAGTTCTTCAGGAAACAGAAGATCCGAGAAGCTCCACTTCCATTCATTAGCACCAAGGATCAACTACGCAGAAGAATGAGGTTGATTTGAAAGGTAGGAGCCTTTGTTTTGAGGGGCAAAGAACTCACAAAATGTGGCAAGGCCTCTAGAACAAAAACATCCCCGGTGGCACAGTGGGCTAAGCAGTGTGGAGCTGTGAAGCAAAAGGTTGGCAGTCCAAACCCAGCAGCCTCTCCTCAGGAGAAAGATGGGCAGCCCACTTCCATAAAGATGGACAGCCTCAGAAACCCTGTGCACGAGGCATTGTACTCTATCCCAGAGGATCACCGAGACTCGGAAACAACTTGACAGCAGTCGTTTTGTTTCCTTATCTGAAAGAAAAGGCCCCTGAGAGGTGCAAGTCATGTGTGCATGGCTGCTAACGCAAAGGTCGGCAGTTCAAATCCACCCAGCTGCACTGTGGAAGAAAGGCCTGGTAATCGGATCCCATCAAAATTATAGCCAAGAAAGCCCTACACTGCTCAGAGGGCGCATGATATAAACAAGAGCTGACACCACAGCAGTGGGTTGTCTATGAGAAAAGGGAGGCAGCAAATTTAAGAATGGCCGCACCTTCGCGCCAATTTGTAGAGAGAAATACACCTTCGTATTCTTAACCTTTTTTTCTTGCTGAAGTGAGTCATTGTAACTGAGATCAGAAGGAAATGATAATGAGCTCCCCTGGTTCTGAGGTTTCCTTTAAGAAATAAAAAAGCAGATAAGCTAGTGCTGTTCTAAATGTTTGCATTGGACAGACATGCTGATATCCCCTGCAGGCTACCCAGGGACCTTTGCAAGTCATACAGGGAGGAGAAGATGAATGGCTTCAGTGCTAAGGATGGTGGACTAGTCTTGCTCCACTCAAAGTGCCACTAATCAGGTCCATCTCTGGGTTTTATGCAAATGTGTCTCAGGCCCCCAGGATGAAAACGATCGCCAGTCTGCACAACGCAGCTCTGGTATGGAGAAGGGGGCAGGGTTTCGTTCTCAGAATTGTGCCTGCCCCGTGTGAAGAGTTATGCTGAGATCAACAAATCATGGGAGCAAGTCCACTGTCAGGGGTCATCAAGGGTGCCCTCACAGCTGAAGTCCACATGGGGTGGACTGCCTGATGCAGGACAGTCATCTTCTGGGAAGAGAAAGTGACCTCAAGAGACTAGTGTAGGTACATTCTGCATATCAAGCTTCCCCGAAGCCACAGAACTAACCAGAACACACAGAATCCACTTGGATTCTTGCATCTGGGTCCAATGTCACTATGGTTGCTCTTACATGTCTGGGTGGATCATATTTGCCTAGCAATTGAGTTCTCCAGCTTGATTGGTTTTGTAGGCCGCTGACTTCCTCTTGTGCTTTTTAATGAACATATACCAATACCTTGAAGGATAATAGATTTAGTTGGGTTTTAGGTTGCTCCCAAGGTTTTCTGCCCTGGAAGTTCTAGGAACTGCTTCTGCTCTTGGGTAAGGCTGGAACTCAGTGGGAATTTTATTCCTGCAAGAGTGACTTGTGTCTTTCTGTGTCCATGTTCCTAAGATTTGCTTTCTAGATCCGTGTGATAAAAGGACCTTGTCATTCATTCTCTTGAAACATGGTGCCCTCATATTGAAGTATTTTTTCAACTCAAGAAACCCTTGTTTAACTGGGTCTGTAGTTACTGCTTTCATTTTCCGTAGGTTTGGCTTTCATTTCTAAGCAGAATCATCACCCCTTCACCCAGTGTTTTAACCCATGCCGCTACATTCCAGGAAGAACCTCAAGATTGGTCATCCCATCGTGCATTGGATGTCCAGCACCATCCTGCGATTGTGGGCTTGAATTCTCTCATGGGATCTTTAAGGAGCCAGGGTGGGTCCGGGGTAGGTGCTGGTCAGCAGGAGAAAAACCAACATGCTGTCATCGCGTTGATTCTGACTCATGGCCGCCCTCTAGAACAGGGAAGCGCTGCCCCTGTGTGTTTCTGAGACTCTAACCCTTTGGGGAGCAGAAAGCCCTGTATTAGTCCCACGGTGGGGGTTTTGAACTGCCGGCCTTTCAGATAGCAGCCCAACGTGTAACCACGATGCCACCAGGGCTCCTTTGCAGAGGAACTGACCTGACAAGCTGCCCCTGAGAAGATCGTAGTCTGGGAACCTCTCTGGGTCATGCATCTCTGTCCTATTAGGTCCCTGTGAGTTAGGATCAGTCCATCAGTCCCTAGCAGCACCATTGCACCTTTTTACTCCTTCTCTCTTCGCATTTTTTCAAACTTTTTATTGTAATTTAGGTGGAGGTGGAGCTGACCTCGGTTTTACAGTCAACAATTCACATGTGGTTTGTTTCCACCCATCCAGTACCATCTCCTCCATGTGCCACCCCCGATCCCATTTCTTCCCTGTGCTTCTGGTTCCCTCCTCCTTTCCTAAACCTCTCACTGTGTCCTTGGATAAATGCTGCCTCTGAGATCTAAGGGTTGACAAAAGTTCCAGACCCCAAGGGGACTGCGGGCTATCATCTTGGGCAGGGGTCCTCAAACTTTTTAAACAGGGGATCAGTTCACTGTCCCTCATTTCATTGGAGAGCTGGACTATATTTAAAATAAAAAACTATGAACAAATTCACTGCAGGCCCGGGATTTGTCGGCTGCTAAGAAGGCGAGGCAGCACTGACTAAAAACACCCAGGGGGCCGGATAAATGTCCTCAGAGGGCCACATGTGGCCCTCGGGCCTGGTCTTGGGGGTCCCACAAGTCTCTGTAGGCCCAGGAAAGTCTGGTGTCTGATGATTCTGAGTTCTGTTCCACATGTTCCTCCTGTGCTATCCCGAACCTTCGAATATGATGCTAACACTGCACCTTTAATTCCTTCTTCCACCCTTGTCACACCTGCCTCGCACTTTGATTCGAGCTCCTTGAACTTTGCTCCCCTGTAGGGCTGCACACACATCTTTTGGCCCTCCACTCTTCCTAGGCAAAGGCCCAGGGTCCTTTCATACAGGGGGTGTGCCACAGTCCTGGGCGTGGGTGGCACCCTGGTGACCCTCTGTGACTTCATTGTAGGTGCCCCCATCAGGGTCCCCACTAGACTGTGAGGACATGAACCACATGTCCCCAGCACACACAACCTGTGTGCTTCTAACAACATCGCTCCCTTGTGATCACACCCACCTGTCTCTACTTTGAGAATGCTTCTGGTGGCTGGCTGCTCTTACTCCTGGGTGCTGTCTGACTGCTTTGTCTTCAGATCTGTCCCCTCTGCAGCTCCAGTGCCTTCCTTCGGCAGGACAGCCTAGTCCCCAGCCACACGTCTCCATCCTTGCTCTCCCAGCCCCTCCCCACCTCTTCGTCCTCCAATAGCACGAAGCCTACACCTGAGATCTGTAGCACAACAGCCCCTGGCCCCATTCTTGTCTTCTGGTCATTATGAAGTAGTTGGCTCCTACCGATGATAGCCCAACATGCCCGGTGTCATCGCACCATCTTCCAGTCACTGCTGTGCTCTGAGAGTCCCTTCTAATCAGGCCCCCCTCATCCAACCCTCGGACACAGGGCAATATTCTGTTTTCATTGGATACTTTTCTGAAACAGACCAACGGGCCTTTCTTCATGGTCAGTCTTGCTTCTGGAAGCTCTGCCGATCCCCATCCACCAGGGGTGAGCTTGCCAGTGTTTGAAATACCAGCCCCTGATCCACACACCGGCCGCCACCGCACTCACAGAGGGGAGGTGTCAACACCATCACTGCCTCTTTGCCTCCCAATTCTCAGACTCAAACGCAGACTGTTCAGTACAACTCTGGTCCCCACACCCTTTTTCATAGCTACTGCAACTCTCCGTGTTAGGCTGGGGTGACCAGAGATCCAAATTCATGAACACACTCATCTGTGTCACAGAGAACATTATCTCAAAGAGCAAGTGTACTTGAAGAAAATGTCCCAGTCCAGTCCAGGTCAAGTCCATCAGTCTGATAGTACCCCGTATGTCCACTACCAGTCTATACATTCCTCTTCTGACTCACTCGGCACATGCAATGATGCAGAATGCAAGAGGATACAGGCCAGTGGGTGGAGAGTCTTGTGGATCTGGTGGTGGTAGAAGCATCTCAGGGCTGGTGGGGGCCTCCACGTGGCTCCCCCAGCTCAGGGCTCCAACTACATCAGCGTAGCTCCATGTGTACCAAGCAGAGAGAACGTGTGTGTACCACCTCCGGATAAATGAGCTATTTATCTCATTCAAGCCTCGAAATGAGATCATCGAGCTGTGACCTGATTGACAGGCTAAGCTCCATCCCTCCCGCATGTTGACAGATTATGTAACTACCACTCTTCTAGGCAAAAAACGGGGCATAAATATCTACATACACTACCCCTATGGTCATGGGTGTTTCATTGGAAAGTGGTGAGTCTTCCGACTTTAGCTGGATACCACTTTGAAATCAGGAGTCCTGGGCCCTGTGTTTTGTTTTGTTTTGTTTTGTTTTTCAAACAAACCCAGGAATCGAAACATCAGTTTGATATTTCCAGGAAGTATCCTTGAACATTCTTCTAAACCCATTTTGTCCTCTATATTGTACTAGGGTTTATTATCAAAGATAGCTAAGTAGGTAAGCCTAGCCGCAAAGAGCTGAGGAGCACAGACAACCCAACAAAACCCTCCCAATATTACCAGCGTTTTCAGACAGCACAGGAGGCGTAAGAAGAGTCTCAGCAGAGGAGACTGCCACCACCCCGCTCCCCACCCTGCCTCCTCCCTGGGAGGACAGAGTGCACCCAGTTTAGAGACACTTGCTTCTGCTTCCCTGCACAGGGCATTTGGAAGTAAGAGAGAAATTATTTTCAGATGAGCAAGTGGCTTGTGACTCATCCCGGCACATGCAGGAAGGAGACCTCAATCAATAGTTCTGTTGAAGACGGTCTTTTAAAAAGCACTTAGCATACTTGTTGGGGGTTAGAAGTGGTATCGCCAGGTCTATTCCATCTGTATGGAGAAAGAGAATCCAAGAAGCGGGACTCTTTGGAGAAGAGCCGGCATGAGGCTCGGAGGAAGACTCAGTGACAACCTGGAAATGGAGGTGACACCGTCTTGCTTATGAATCCTCTTCAGGGTTCAGAACATTTGCTGATGAAGATCCAGGAGGTGTCTTTCCCTCTTGGCCCCTTCTGTACATGTGATTTGACCCCTGGTGGCGTGGAGGGTTATGTGTTGGACTGTGAACCGCCCGGTCAGCAGTTCCACTCCACCAACCACTCCATGGGTGGAAGATGAAGCTTTACTCCTGTAAAGATGTACAGTCCAGAATCTCCACCGAGGCAGTTGCATTCTGTCCCGCAGGGTTGCTGTGAGGTCGAATCAACCAGCTGGCACTGAGGAAGAGAGACTGAAATGTCTCCTTGCATTACACGGTTCTATTTTAAGTGACTAAAAGCTAATAAAGAGTCAGTGACACCTTGTGGCTGCTTCGTGTATTGCCCATCTTCAGTGGGAGGCTTGCCCGCGGATCTCATGCGCTTCGCTGGGAGGTGAAGGCCGCGGCCGCAGGTCCCGAGAGCAGGCTTTGTGTTGACAGATTTGACTCCTTGGAACTGGATTCGCCAGCTCTCATTGTCCTTCTGCTCACCGTCCTGCACAGAAGCTCCAGTGATGGCGAAGGTCAAGGTGGCTCCCACATCGACCAACTCGACAGTTACTTCCCCATCCTCCCTTTCCTTCACCTCGCAGTAATTTTAGAGCAGCTTTGCCACACTGTTCTGGAGACCCTTGGTTTCAGCAAGACCGCGTGCTCTATTAACTCACGGCTTCTGCCGGGCTCCTCCATCGTCAAAGTGTCCAGCTCCAGGTTCTCCCCGACCCTGAGACTTTAGGACATCTGTTACCGAGTGAATGGTGCCCGTTCCCCGCCTCATAATGACAGGAGCACAATGGTCGGCGTGATGTCATGTAAACCTCATCCTCTGTCACGGCATCGAGGCAGGACACATTCTTTAGGATTAGGCGGCGTCTTTGGAGGGAAGGTTAAAACGGATATCCTATTGTGTTTTGGGTGAGAATTGACACCATGGGGTTTCCATTTGATCATTTCTGCGCGTCAGGACTCTACACCACTGTGTTTTGCTTCTTCCCATTGCTGTACTCAGGTGTCACTGCCCCCCACCCCCATATCATCTTCTCTTTGCTTAGGAGCAAATGTTAACATTTGGGTCTCAAAACCCCCAAACCAAACCCATGAGCCTCCAGTTGGTCTCAACTCAGAATGAGCCCTATGCAGGGCTCCAGAGGTTGTGAGTCTTTAATGGAGCAGACAACTCCATCCTTCTCCCAAAGAATGGTGGCATGGGGGGCACCTTGAAACTCCCATAGGTGGCACAGGGGGCACCTTGAAACTCCCATACGTGGTGGTTTTCTTTGTGGGCTTGTTGGGCTTTTTCAATAGTTTTACCTATGGACAAGCAACTCACCATTTAGTCATTCAATCCTATGAAGAAGCGTTGTACAGTCAGCACCACAAGCCATTTGAGAGCATTTTCTTTGCGTGTTTCTTGGTGGCAGCTCCCCACCTCCTCCCAACTTCCATGCCACACCCCTGGGTAACTCTTCACCCAGCAACTGCCACCTTTTGATCCTTTTTCTGTTGATAGATTTACCTCTGCTGGGTTTTACATACAGGGAAATCACACAGAACATAAACAGGAAGCACACCAAACAGCCAGCAGCAATGACGGATCAAAACAAAAAAACCACAATCGAAAGGAGAAAATATTAAAAACTGAAACAACTTTAAAATAGTTCCAAAGAGAGATCAGATGATAAGCTGTGACATCTTAATCTAGCTACATCTGCCATAATCACCTTTACAATGCTCTCGGTCTGAAAGCAAGGCTATTTGTATCCCTGGAGTATGATCAGAGGAGATTCCCCTGAAGTTTACTCCATCTGGGGGCCCTGCAAATGGGTTTGGAGCTCCCATCATCATCCATGACCTTCTGAAAATTGAATGTTCAGAATTTAATCTCTGGAAGCATTCCCTCCTTGAGATTGGGATCTTATAATTAAAAGTCCTTGGATCACACAGGCTGGTGTGCTTCTTCCACGTGGACCTAGTTGACTCCTCACTTAAGATATCTGCTTGCTTGAAGGCAAGCCTCTAAGACCCTGGGTGATACTCTTTCTGATAGCTGGGAATCCTGCTATTTCTTCACAAAAATTTTACTAAAACACCAGTTTCATGAGGACAAGTACAGAGTAGGGCCATGTCCTAAGAAATAATTGTCAGGCTGAGCCCCGGTGGCGTAGTGGTTGTGTGCGGGACTGCGGCCCACTGGGACGGAGGTTCAATTCCAGCAGTGGGGCTGGACCTCCTACTACAACCACCGGAGAACAGTGATGCCAAAAAAAACAAAAAAAAACAATTGTCTTAGATTAGGGATGGAAGTGTGAGCCCGACATCCATTCATCTGTCCATGGCTTATCTAGGTCTCTGGGTCACTTAAAAGACAGCATGATCATTTTAGGCTGGAGAACATTGTAAACCATTTCCCTGGGGCATCAAGTAATTCTAGTGATAGTGTCCTTAAATTAGCTAAGGGTATAGAAAGTAAAACACTGTTGAGTAAAGGAAATTGTACAGGTTTGCGCTGGCTTGCCAGACCGTCATGCGTGACTTGTACAGATTAAACAGACGACTGGACACTATTTACATGATCAATGGAAGTCATTACAGGGCAAAGCTTTCAAGAGCACTCATTCACAAAGGCAGAGAGCTATGGCTATCAGATGAATACTATCATAGGCTAGCTAGGAGAGCACTAAAATAGGAAATATATGGAAGTCCCAGGCCACCCTCAAAGCAAGAGGCCTGAACCAAAAAGTCCAACAACCACCAATTCCATAAGCCTGGGATAGCGGTCATCTGCTTCTTCACATGTCAGGAAGTCTCAGCCTTAAGTCCAAGAGACTGCGGTCCTGAGTGTCATCAATCTGTTACAACTGGAGCAAAGCCCAATCCACTTAGTGGGGTTTCCACATCAACTCCTTCTGGTATGGCTTATGAAAGACATGCATACGTCCAAAGGACAGAGTCTAAAGTCTCAGAAGTCTATACTGGTATCTGAACACCGTGTTATTTCTTCACCAAACTCTCTTATGGAACTCATCCCTTCAATGACCAGAGGAGACACTGTCACGGAGGACTGAAAAGAAAGTAGGTCAAATGTGTCCCATATGAACAGAGTATCCGAAAACAAAAAACAAAGAAGAACAGAGTCCCGGGCACCTTGTCCCTTTGTTTCTATGTAAGTCATATTGAGCATTTTTCCCCAAAAGGAGATTATTCCACCTGGTTGACCCAAGCATTGAGTTGTATCTTGAGTCAATCACTTTGGGGACACAGAGCTCACGCTGAGCAGAGAGGAGAGGGATTGCAGTATCGTCAAGAAGAGCCAAGAGTGGGCTCACCTTTAGAATCCAGAATCACCACAGTGAAGGTCCCCCACCCAGGAGAGGGCTGAGGCCAAGGCCACAGGGCCAAGGGACACTCAGGCCACAAAGACAAGGCATACCCAGGCCACGGATGTTGACAGACGCCCAAGATATTTCCTCAGAGTTGACAGAGACAGCCTTCCCCTGGAGCTGGCACCCTGAACTATGAAGTACTTGTGGCAGTTACGTGATTTCATATCAACTTGATACATAAGTGTAGGGTGGGGTCTAGCCTGTCCATCAGGTTACGGCCTGATGAGGCCTACTGGTGGATGTGGCCTTCTCATGAGGATTCTGGGAACGTGCTCTCTTTCTCCCTGGGGGTGAGTCACTCTCTCTCACCCTCTGCTTCCCTTTGCTATGAAGGAGACACTCTGAGAGCTGGAAGAGCCCTGTGGAGACCCGCGACAGCATTGAGATGCTTCCTCTACCACTGGATCCAGAAGACTTTCCACCCACCGGCCTGCATTCAGTATCACTGCATGTGCTGCTTGAATCTAAAGAGGGATTTATGGACTAGTATGGGACATATGGGCGAATATCAAACTTGTGACTTGATCTGGACTGTGCTGTCCAATATACAATTCTCAATATACAACTGCTCTTTTACATAAAGCTCTCTTACGTACCATATGCGTGTCCTTGGGTTGGTCTCTCTACGCATACCAGAATATCACAGTAGTACATTGGTTGGTTCAGGTCATCCATTCCTGGTATTGATGTTACCGGAGCACTCCAAACCAGACAACCACACTCACTGCCAACAAGTCATTGTGACCTCAAGAGACGCCCTGCTGGTGTCCAAAGCTGTTTCCAAGTCCAAGGGTGGGGTAGTGGCTCAGAGAAGCACTAGGTAACTGAAACAACAACACTAAATCCACTGTCATTGTGTAGACTCCGACCCAGGGTGGCCCTATGGAGAGAGCAGAACTGCCCTCGTGGGTTTCTGGGGCTGAACATCTTTACAGAACTGAAAGTCTCATCATTCTCTCAGAGTAGCGGGTGGATTCGAACTGCTAACCTTATGATTAGTAACCCAACTCATAGCCCACTCAGTTATCAGGGATTCTAAAAACACCACCTAAAGGCTGAGAACGAAAATACAGTTACAGCCTTATCCTTCTACGGAACACACACTTATCGTCTAACGTGCCAAGTGGACTCGTGTCATTTTTATGACATAGATAGCATCACCAAACTACCATGTCCCACACAGAACTCACCTCCCTACACTTCCCAACCTCTTGCCAACACCTCAGGAAATGACGTGATGGATATGGCATTTTGCTGGCACCAAAATCTTAGACCAAACCAAGCTCACTGCCCTAAGTCGATGCCGCCTCAAAGCGATTCCCCCTGTCGGTTTCCTAGACGGTAACTGTTTAAGGCAGTGGGAAGCAAGCCCGGTCTCGATCATGGAGGATTTCCCTGCTTTTCACTGACCCTTTACCAAGCAGGTCTGAGTTCTAGTGATTGGCCTTTTCCTGATGATGTGTCTATACAAACCCAAGCCTCACAGTCCTAAGCAGCATTCATTCAGGTTATTTCTTCTAAGGCTGATGACAGTTCTCCATGTCCATGTCAGGCGGTATTCTTTTGATCAAGCCATATCCTACATGCTGAATGTACTTCCCTCAAGATTTTCACCAAGGCTTTGATACTAACGGCAATCAGGTGGACAGAAAAATATAACCATACACAAAATGGTACTGATAATGGACTGATGTACATACTGTAATGCCAATGTTTCTAAAACAGGGTGATGCTAGCCCAAAAGGGGTGCTGGAAAGATGGGGGGCGGGGGGGAGAGCAACTGCAAAAGCAGAAACTGACACTTTATCCTGGATTGTGGGCTACGGTGCAAACGTTTCTCATTGCCAGAGGGGTGGATGATGGGTAGTTTCTCTTGCTAAAGGGGGTGGTAGGGCAAATAGGTTTGGAAAAATATGCTGTTAGCAAAACCCTGACAGCATTGTTTTGTGAAATAAGCCCCAAAAAAAGGCTCCTCCCTTTTCATGAAATATTCAGAATCCGCAAAGGCAGAGAAACAAGAAAGCACATTGTTGTAGGTTGCCAGGGGCTGGGGAGGCAGAATGGAGAGTTCCTGCAAGTGGATTTCTTAGTCCTCGAAGGGCTATTCTGCAACACTTTGAAGAGTTCTTGTGCAGCTGATTTGCCCAAGGCAATACAGCATTTAATTTGTCGGGTGCTTCCCTGAACAGTCTGTTCTTTTTATCACGATAATGTCTTCCGGTCCGATTGTGAGAACATTGGTTTTCTCCATTGGCTTGCAGTCCATGCAGAAGTCTACAGCCTCCTATTTCCATCGGCAAGCGCTTAGTGGGTCAATGCTTCAATGCTGAGGCCCCATTCTTCTTCATAGAGTCTAGGCTTACTTAGTATGGCAGAGGCTACAACCCTGATGCACAGCTTTTCTGCAGTTTTAAACCACGCAATATTTCAAGAGCGGCTCTGGAGGGGTCTCTGTAGATCCGAGAGGCCAGAGCGCCTCCCACCTCCCGCAAAAGCGCTGACAAGACCCGTGGGCAGCGGAGGAAACGGCGACTACAGGAAGTTGCAGGGAAGGCCCCGGAAGGAGCGTGGAGGCCCTAGAACCCAGGAAGCCCTGTCCGCCCTACAAGTAACAGAGCTGGCGGTCGTCGTGCGTGACCGCAAGGCAGCTCGGGTGCAGCCGGGGGGCGGCAAGGGTGGGAAAAGAAACCTCGCAGGCCGTCCGGCCGCCAGGCACGCGGGCTCTGGGAGAACAGCGCGAGCACCAGCTTGCGCCTCTCAGGACTGAGACCTCGGAACACACACGCTCCTACGGCGCAGGCGCGATGGGGCGGGGGCTCGGAAGCCGGACGTGCGGCACGCCTGGGGCCGGAAGTCCCGCCCTGAGACCGCGTTCCGCGTTGCCCGGCAACCGTAGAGCACGCCCCAGCGTCGCGCCCACCGCCGACGCTGGCAACCTCCCGTCCCGCCCGCCTCTCCCCTCGCAACCCCATTTCTGCCTCGCGGAACCTCTGCCCCTGGCACCACCGTCACCCATCCGGTTCCCTCCACGCCTGAGCGCCCACCTGCCTCCAGGCCGAGCTCCACCCGAAGACCTGCCTCAGCGGCCAGGCCATGGGCACCTACACCTACACCAGCCAGCCGCGGGCCCTGCCCTGCCAGCGCCGCCGGTACCGCGACCCGCTGCAGCCGTGAGTGTCCGAGCGGGCGCTCGCCCAGACCGCGCCGGCGCCGGCCCCGCCCGCCCCGCCCACGCCCCCAAATAAAGGCTCTCCCGCCGAGCTCGCTCCCCGCCGCCCCCGCCGCGCCGGGCCACGGAGCCCGCGGGCGCTGGCCGCCCCGATGACCTAGTGTCTGCAGGGCATGATGGGCCCTGCCACGGAGACTGTGTGTGTGTGTGTAAATGTGATGTGTTTCGCTTAAAAAAAAAAAAAAGGAAAGTTTAAATATGAGGAAGGAGTATTAATCGTACGAAAGGATTCGGTTTAAACTAGTCCCTCTCTGGTGACTTGAAATACACGAAAAACTGTGGAGTCTGGCACCTGTGTGAGGCGGAAGGAGCGCTGGCTTGCTTCCCACTAAAAGAGGGTGGCAGAGAAGTGGGGGGCCTCCCAGTCCACCCCCCACCCCTCCCCAGAGGCCGCACTGGCTTGCAAGGGCTGGACGGACACACAACCCAAGGAGTTCGGGCTCTCTCTGCCCCTGATTACAAATCACTCGATCAGACCAGCAAATTAGCTAAGCAACAATCAATGGTGCTTCACAGGGAGCAAATACCTTGCGGGGCAATAGCGACGCAAACACAGACACGCGCAGCCATCCTGGCTAATCCACGAGCAGAAGGCCGCCTCTGTGCCCAAGGTGCACCCGGTGCGTTGGAACTGCAGACCTTGGGGCTAGCAGCCCAATGGGGAACCCCACTTGCCCAGCAGCCAGGGCTGACGGATGCGGGTCTTGAAGTCGTTCCCCGAGCAGCGTGTCCTGGTAATGCTGAAACCGTGAACGACATGGCAAGAAAACGGTTGAGACCGCTTCACCTGAGAGACAGCGAGCCTTAGTGATGAGGAACTGACCCCAGAGAATGCCCGCTGCCGTCGGGGCACAGCTGCCCCACAGGACAGAGTAGCAGAGCCCCACAGGGTGCCTCAGGCCCTAACCGTTATGGGAAGCAGCCTCGGTGGCACGGTGGTTAAAGCACTTGACCGCCAACCGAACAGTCAGCAGTTCAAGCCCAGCAGCCACCCTGGGGGAGAAGGAGGTGACTTTGTAAAGATTTGAGCCCCATAGGGCGGTCCCCTTCTGTCCCATAGGGATGCTCTGATTTGGAATTGACTCACACACCGATTTGGTTTTGTTCTTTATTTTTCATCTTTTTATCTTGTCATGCCATTTTCCCACCTGGCCACTGGCTCAATGCCTGAAACTTACAAATGACACACGGCTGGAAGGGATAGCGTATTAGCATCAAGGAGAGTTGGGTACCAAACTCTTTTTTTTTAAAACCAAACTATTTTGACGGAAAATCTAAGCGGGCTGAAACCGGAAGGTGAACTTTAACTGCATGAAGGTCAAATTCTGTATTTGCATATGGAAAGTCAGGCACAGAAATACAGAGACAGGAACCTGATCTGGGGCATGGAAATGACCTAGAAATATAAATTTAACCTAAGGTGGACATGGTATAGGGGGGGTTAAAGCCTGGTCATCTACTTCTGGAGATTAGCCAAAACTCCACCATTTCTTAAAGCTATACATCTTTTTTTTTTTTATCATTTTATTGGGGGCTCATAATAGCTATACATCTTACAGGCCAGTCAGTGTTTTATAAGCAAGAGAATATGATAGGTCTTTTAAATACTTGTTGGTAGTTAAGTGTCAGAAAACTTTGTTAAACTCACCATTAAGCTTCGTAATCTAGTACTGTTGTAACACAAATACCACAGGTAGATGGCTGTAACAAATAGAAATTTACTTTCTTACCGTTTCCAAGAAGCTCACTCCCTCACGGCCATTGAATCAGTTCCAGCTCCAGGGACCTTTCACTCTCCCTTTCTCCCTGTCTCCCTCTCCAGTTCCTCACCCCTCCCCTGGCTCCCTGCTAGGGGGAAGCCCTGGGCTCCTCAGCCTGATCCCTCAGTGGTCTGATTCCTTGGAGAGCTCCAGGTGGCTTGCCCTCTGTCTTCCCCCACCTCCACTTCCTTAATCTGTCCCTTTTATATCTTATATAAGAGCAACCCGAAACATATCCTGCCCACTTCCTGCCGCAGTAATGTAAAAATTGCAAATGGCATTGTAACCACAGGCACAGAGCTTAGGATTGACAGCACGTGTTTTGGAAGGACACATTCACTGAGCCCAAAGCAAACTGGGCTAACATCCTTCTTGCAGAGCCTTTGGTAAAAGAGGCAGAGCCCTTCTCATGGAATGACAAGGTTCTGAAATGCAGCTCAGAGGGGAGTTCAAAAGGTCTCATGGAAAATCGCCTTACCTTTCCATGCCATTGTTCCAGAAACCTTTTGAAGCCCCCTTGTAAATGGACAAAATTACCTTAAAGCCTAGTTTTTATGTGACCCTGCCCCGTTGAAGCATTTTGGTAGGAATGGCCCCCTAAGGAATGAGGGCTCCAACCCAGCCCCAGGAAGCTGTGCCCATGTGTGTGGACTTCACTGGCAAAGGAGCTTTGCAGGTGCGCTTGAGGGTCTTGAGAGGGGATGGCTGTCCTAGGTTATCCAGGTGGGCCCATTGTCATCACAAGAGTCTGCATACAGTGGATGTCTGGATTGTTCTCAGAGCTGTAAGAGTCCCCAATAAAATGATTTTTTAAAGACGGGGCAAGAGCAGCAGAGAAGGCGCTGTGATGATTCTGGCAGAGTTTGGAAGGATGCGAGGACTGGATGGGGCCACAAGGCAAGGAACGCCTCGGGCAGCCTCTAGAACAGCTGGGGGCACCCAGCCCACAGGCGTATAAAGCCTGGGAAATCGTGATTACCACTGACATCACAGGCCCTCCAAAGAGACGCAGCTCCAGCCATCACACTAGGAGTGACTTAACTCAATGATTGATCAAATACAGAGGCTCGTTTTTTAAAAAGCGTTAATTTTGCATGACTCACAAATGATGCTATAAATACAAAAAAGACCCTTGGCATTAAAGGGGCTACCCACGACTGCTCTGGATATTTGAAAAGGTAGAAAAATGGATCCTCCCCAAAGGAGCCCAGCCCTGTTCCTACCTGGATTCTAACAAAGAGATCCCTTTAGTACTTCTGACCTCCAAGAAGGTGACAGTAATAAATTTGGGTGGGTTTAAGCCACTCAGTTGGTGGGCATTTGTTACAACAGCGGTGGCTTTCTGTGACTGCAGCAAAATCGTCTTCTGTGACATTTGTCACAGAATGTGCTTTGTGCACATTCCTATTGACCTACCTGATGAATGCATTATTTTCTTTCTGTCTTATCCATTTCCATATCAAGGCAGGAGCTTCATTCAATAGTTAATATTCGGGGCAATAAGTTACGGAGCGTTACTGTGTTGGCCGTCTCTTAGTTTGTCAAGCAGTGGGTTGCTGATAGCTGGGCCCTTGGTCTTTCAAAGACTAGCAGGGCTGCCCATGGGGAACAGGTTTCAGGGAACTGCCAGACTAAAACACACCAGGAAGACAGACCTGACCATTTTCCTCCGAAGATTTGCTGATAAAAACCTGATAGATCACAACAGAACCCTGTCCTCCATGTTTGGGTTGGAAACAGTATCAGGACGGGTCAATTGATAAAGGAAGGCATCATGTTTGGTAACCAGTGGAGACCAGAGAGCCACACACACCCCACGAGGTGGATTGTCACGGGAGCCACAGCGGTGGATGTGAACTTGCTGCCTGTCCCGGGGATGGTACAGAACCAGGCACGGCTTGACTCAGGTGCACACAAGGTCACCGTGAGTCAAAGTCAGCTCTGCTGCAAAGGACAGTCGCCATGTCCACCATGGACCTCTGATTCTAGAAGAACTTTGAGACCTGTGCAGGTAGGCCGAACAAAGGCCCAGCTTTATAAGAAGAGCCCTGGAGGCAGATGTTCCTGTAGGTGGTTCAGGGAGAGGGACTGTTAAAGTCCCTCTCATGGCTCAGGTGGCTGCACCAGGCCGACAAGCAGTGCACGGGGAGCATGGCTGGGCTCACGGATGGAGATTCTCCTCCTCTCCTGAACCTCAAGGCTCCTGGTGCCACAGGCTCAGATGGGGAGAGGCACAGCAAAGAGAGGGACTTTCAGCCCCCAGCCCTCCCCCAGCACATTGATCCTCCTGCCAGAAGCCACACTCATCTCTGTGACCCTGTGTGGTGCATTGAACCCCATCCCACCACACATGGACTGGCCGCTGGACCTCTTCTTCCAGGTCCTCAGCAGCAGTAGGCTGTGGATTTGGGATTTCTGATTTATGATCATGCCGTGGGTCCATAGCTCCTCTTCATTGTTAGTCTAACTGGTACTGCTGCTCGTGCTGGGTGCCATCAAGTTGGTTCTGACCCACCGCTCTCCCCACATAAAACCAAGGGCTGTCTAATCGCTGCACCCTCTTCTCCTGTTTGAGTCCATTGCTGGGGCATTCGATGGGACGCTGTTCCTCCCCGCACCATCAGGTTTTCACTGGCTCGTTTGTTTTCCGGAAGTTGATCACCAGGCCCTTCCTCCTCATCTGTCTTGGTCTAAACGCACCACTGAACCCCTTGTGCTGCGGAAATGCCAGTGGCATGGCGTCCAGCAGCACAGCACGCTTGGAAAAGAGCACGGCTGCCACACGGAGAGCAGATTGAGGGAGAGAAGTTCTAGCAGCTCAGAGGTGGATGCCGTGGCCCTGTCCGTGAGTGATGGGGCAACAGGAAAGAGATGTGGGGCAGAGTCAGTGAAACTTGCTGGATGTGTGGGTGGGGACGGGGGAGGAATCGGACATATGACCAGCTTCCAATATAGGCCAGTGGGTGGTTGGCGGTACCTTTTTCAGAGAGAGGAACTAGAGATGCCACGAGATGCAGTGGCAAGTGAAAGTGACTTGAAATTTGAGGTTGCCTCTGAGACATCCTAGTGAGACAGACTTCACTTGGCAATCGGGTCCATATTAGGGTCTCAGAGACACAGTGGGTGGCACAATTTAAGTAGTGGGGTCCATCCTACGGGCAGCCTGGAGCAGGGGAAGATGCCCTGAGGAGAAGGCTGGGCCCTGAGGAAACCCTCCTGTGCAGGA
>PVJH01013771.1:0-59270 GCA_004026705.1 Nesogale talazaci
TCATTTAAAATTTCTATAAGAAAAAAAATAACAGGAAAAACAAAGCAAAACTTTACACAAAGATTCTTACCTCTTTAGATAATCTTGTGAAGACATCTCCTCCCCTGAGAAAATCCAGTATTAAGTATAACTTCCCTTCAGTCTGAAAGGCTAGTTAGAAAGCAGCAAAAGAATAATCTTTTTAAAAAACTTAGTTTTTAATTAATAAATCTGTTTAGAATGACATAATGAAACTATACGTATTTACTCACCTGATCCATTGCTGGATACTATTATATTAAAACTAAACCCACTGTTTTTTGTTTTGTTTTTGAGGCATCACTGCCCTCTGGTGGTGGGAGTAGGATGCTCAGCCTTTGCTCCTGTGGAGCTGGAATTGAACCTCCATCCCAGTGGGCTGCAGTCTCGCGCACAACCACTACGCCACCGGGGCTCAGCCCTATACCCACTATAAAATTCAACAATATCTAGAAAACTTTTATGTGAACACAATTAATCTTGCATGTGGCTTTAAATGGAAATTTACCAACATAATTTTCCTGATGAATCACATTTTACAAAATCCCTCAGCAATAAATGCCACTTCCACACTGCTTGAAAATAGACTATTTAAATTTCAACAAAAATACTACTTTCTCTAATAAACCTTCAGGGATCACCCCCACCCCCACTGCACTCAGTCTTCTGTTTCCCTTTGCTTCAACCTCTTCTCAGGAGAACAATTTATTCTTACTTTTGAGATTCCATTATACTTTATACTTTTCTTATTGTACTCATCCTGTTGAAGTTGGAATCAACTTGATGGTAGTAATTTTTTTTGACATTCCTAATAGACTATAAATTCCTTTAATAATTTTGTTCCTGGGATGAACCCCAGTGGCGTAGTGGTTGTGCGCAGGACTGCGGCCCACTGGGGCGGAGGTTCGATTCCAGCAGTGGAGCTGGGCCTCCTACTCCCACCACCAGAGAGCAGTGATGGTCCCCCAAAAATAATAATAATAATAATAATAATAATAATTTTGCTCCTCTCCTTTTAATACTCTTGATCCATTAACACATTGTTTTGAATACAACTGATATGCAACATGATGTAAGAATTAATCTAATGGTATATTGAAGATGCAAAGAAGGAATACCGTATATGCTCGTGTATAAGCCAAGTTTTTCAGCATATATGTTATGCAGTTTTTGTGGTAAAATTAGATGCCTTGGCTGATATTCATGTCAGCTTATACTCAAGTATATATGGTATTTTAAATAATGCTACTTTTAATGGAACTAGGCTAACTAGGAGTAACAAATAACAGAAATTTCTTTCAAGTTTTTAATATAGATAACCAGTGACACATTTTGATATATCATTTATAAAAACTACACTAAAAGGAAAATTAATAGCTACTCAAATTTCAATCTAAAAAAGTGGAAAATGAGGTAATAGACTTTATCAATGATCCAACACTACTTAACCATTTAAGGCAAACAATTCCCATAACTTCTTCCACATAAATTAGTAGACGAGCTATAATTCAAACTCATAATTGTTTGATGACTAAATCTCGTGTAATTTTTATTTTAATTTTTGCAAGCTAATTTTTATTATTATCTACAGCTTTATACTTTTTCTGAGCATATTAAAAAATAATTCAAATAAACTAATATAACTGAATAATTCTCAAGAACCAATAAGTATGGTTACTAGTAATATTATGTATGAGGAAAGTATTCCAACATGAGAATGGTTTATATTATCTATTATAACAGTATATCTGAGTTATGAATTATTTCACTATCTGATATTTGGCATTTATGAATACAGTGAAAAACTATGCTGTACATTAAGGATGTATGTCTGGGAAAAATAAGTGCTAAGCGCAAGGTAAGAGTAACATTGATGGTTAAAGCGTGTCAACTTGGGCGGGCCATTATTTTCAGTGTCTTGGCAGCTATACAATGATGTAAACTTTCAGTTACGTGAAGATGTAATTTAGCAATTATATAATGATTAAATTTGACAGTTATATAATGTAGTTTTTCATTTTATGACATAAATAAATTGCCTATCCTCTATTTTCACATAAAACCAATTTCCTTTTTTCTTTTTAACCTTTTTATTGAGGGCTCTTATCACAAGCTATACATTCATCCATAGTATCAGCCATATTTGTAAATATGTTGCCATCATTTTCAAAACTCTTTCTACTTGAGCCCTTGGTATTAGCTCATTCTGCCCCTGCCCTCCCCCCTTCCACCATCCCTCCTGAACTCGTGATAATTCATAAAATTTCTTTTTCATGTCTTAAACCGACCACTATCTCCTTTCACCCACTTTTCTGTTGCGCATCCCTCTGGGAGGAGGATATATGCAAATCACTGTGATGGATTTCCCCTTTAGCCCCTCTCCTTCCGCTTCCCCTCCAGGCTACTCTCATTGTTGGTCCCGAGGGGGTTATCTGTCCTGGATTCCCTGTGCTTCCAGCTCTTATCTGTACCAGTGTACATTCTCTGTTTTAGCCAGATTTATAAGGTAGAATTGTGGTTATAATAGCAGAAGGAAGCATTAAAGAACTAGAGGAAAGTTGTATATTTCGTGGGTAATTTGCTGCACCCTAACTAACTTGTCCTTTCTCCTGGTGACCCTTTTGTAATAGGATGTCCAATTGTCTGCAGGTGGGCTTTGGCTCTCTACTGTTTGGACCTAATTGCCATATATACTTGAGTGTAAGCCAACTCAAATATCTGCCATGGCACCTAATTTTACCATAAAAACTGCATTAAAATTTGCAGAAAAACTCGGCTTATACTCGAGTATATACGATAAGTGAGAAGTGAGGTATCTGATTGGTCAAGACTAACTGGAGATAGATTAACAAAGTAGAAATGCTACTATGCAATTAATCAGAAGACAATCACAAGTAAACAGGGGACATAGAACCTCCCATCCAAAACAAAAAAGTAAAAAACACAATCTTTATACAGAATGCAAGGCAAGAATATGCCTGGTTCTATGTTTCTAATAAGACACTTCTGATCAAGAATCCATCCAACCCTTGGTGACCTAGGCCATGTGCTATAGACATCTGGTATTTTAGACTCTGTTCTTTCAAAGTACACATTCTTCATAGATCACTCTAGAATAACTCCATTAGAAAACTCCCCTAAGTAAACTATGCTTTACCTCAAACTCACCCATGGACTTAACACTGAAATTCTCTAGTATAATAAACAGTAGATCCTAGTTTCCCAAAGTGGGCACCACCTCCTCCACTCCCCCCGTTTGTGTGTAGAATGATCTAAGGGCATTGGAAAAGCAGATACCTACACTTTATCCTGGATTCTAGTCTGGAGTACAAAAGGTTTTCATTACTAGGGAGGTCATGAGGATTTTTTTTAAGAGGACATTAGACCATATAAGTTTGGGAACCTCTGCAGTAGGTAAATGCCACCATAAGTTTATAGAACTGGCAGTTTTTGAGTCATCTGCTGCCTTGAAAGGTACCCAATTGTGGCCTGGGACTATCATACTTGCTAGTTTAATGCCCTCCTTGCTTTATTATGACAGGCATTAATCTGGTAGGAAAAGTTCTGCCAATGTGAATAAATAATATCAAAAGATTTGTCCTATACTGCAAGAGTTCAATCCATACAAGTCAACAATCCATGTATTGTGGTTTTTAGCAGGCCAAGACATGTATAATTTCCCTTTTCCTCAAGAGTTTTTTTAAATTCTATACCACTGTCTAAATTAATGACACCATCAATAGAATTACCATATACCCCAGGAGATGATTTATAATGTTCTCTAACATAAAATGACAATAAACCATAGAAGCATGAATGGATGATGGTTTCTTACTTAATTCTAATCTCCATCTCAAAAGAATGAATTCCCATGACATGGACTGCTTGATGTGCACCCTCATGGAGAGATCACTGAAGATATGGGTGCTACAGCAAAGTGTAGTGAAGAAACTAGATGGTGTCTGGCTATCAGAAAGAATAGCATGTGGGAGATCAGAGACACAAGCAGCCATCTAAGTAGGGTTTCAACTAAGTCCACATAGAGGAAGCACACCAGTCTGTATGATCAAAGGATTATAAATCATAAAACCTAAATCCAAAGGGTAGAATGGTATCAGAGCTCAAATGGTTTACAGAAGATGAAGGATAATCAAGGAAGCTAAAAATCCTTTTGAAAGATCCCCATGTAGATCAACCCCTGGTGAATCCCCTCTGACCGCAGACCCGCAATGTGAATAGCTCTGCTATTATGCATAGCGTATTTGAAAGTGAATTCTTGCAGATATAGTGAGGTTGAAATATAGCACTTTTATCATTTGAATGCCCTTTTGACCCATTTTTAATTTATTTCTGATTTTTAATATTTTCTGTTTTCTGGGATTTTCTGTTTTACTTTGTTATTGTTGTTGAGTTTAGGGGTTTTGTATGTTTGTCTGTATATTAAATTCAAGGTGGGTAAAACTACAGATGCAGTAACTCAATTAAAGGTTTCTTGGGGTATAGCAGGAGAGGTTGGGGGAAAATGGAGAATCAATAACAGTGAGTGTAAGAAAGAAGAAAATATTCTAAAATTGTGGTGATGATAGTATAACTCTTTTCCTAAGATTGAATTATTGAATTGTATGTATGTGAATTATACGCCAATAGAAATGTCAAAAAATAAAATCCTAAAAAAGAGAAAACAATTACTATCACAGTACTTTAGCCAACTTAGATTAATAAGAAAAAAGAAAACTATAACTAAATACTAAATTGATCTTTATTTCAGACAGATATCCACATAATTAAATATATAGAATCCATGTTAGAGTATTTATGCTTTATTATATTACCGTCTGTAAGGAAATCTCAATTTTCTACTTCCATAAATTTAAAAAAATACATACCATAGTGCAATTTTACAATAAATGGATGATGTACTTCCACCAGTATATCCCTCTCCATCTTTGTCCGAACTCTGTCTCGAACTAAAAATCACATAAAGAAGGCTTTAAATTATTTTTAAATATTAATTTTAGTAATTTATAAAAGACAAAATAATATAAACTACAGATTCATAAATATCTAAATTTGGAGTATGTATATTCCTTGATATTAATTAATATATGCTCAAAAACTCATCAAATTACAACTAAGTCCATATGGAAGAAGCACAGAAGCTTGCATGATCCAAAGATGACAATTACAAAATTCGAATGTGGTGAGGAGAAAAGCATCAAAGCAAACATTATGAACACCCAATTTGTGGAGGGCTAAAGAGGATGGTGGGAGCCCAAAATCCATGTGGAGAGCCCAAAATCCATCTAGTCAAACAAAGCCACACAGACAAGAGTCTCGAACAACATTATTATCAGGCAAAGATCACTGTAATATTGATTATGCTTAATCGAACTCAAGACTTGGCCAGTTGACCACACTTGGCCAGCTGAATCACCTGAATCTGTTCTGGGTAGAATTAGCTCTCACAGGTTCCAAGACAGAAATTTCCTCTCTGGTTTGTTGAATGTTGTTAGGGGTCGTTTCCATCTTATGCATTATTTGACTTTTTGTCTGTATACTGTTATGTTTTTGAACTTAAGACCTTAGTGAGATTTTATTTTTATTGTTTTCTGTTGGGTCTCCCAGCTGTGAAGCCCAGGAGGAGTGAATGCATAATGATAATAGTTTACACAAGGGGATATAGGGAAGCCATGAGTATAGTGGTGGGTATTATGAAGGAAAATAGAATTTGGGGAGTAAATACTGAAGGCAGGAGTGGGAAGACAGCATTAGAATGGACTGTGATTGCACAACTCATTTTAAAGGCAATTTAATCATGGGTGGAGGTCCACTAAAATTGATGTGGTGATGACTATACAATTTCCCTTGATATGACTGAATGATTGAACTATTGTATGATATGTAAATTGTGTGTCGATGAAAGTACTAGGCAAAAAGTTAACAAATTAAGTTTATATGTAATAATTCACCTTTAGAGACATATTCAAGTACCATAAATAGATATTTGCCTAATGTGTATTAATTATGTATTTTTCTTGCATTGGTCAATGAGATTACAGATTAAAATTGGTCAAGTTGTTATTGAGTATTATCAGTTTAATCACAACTGGTAGGAAGGAGGGTTTTCTACACAGGAATCAAATTGCTACATCTATGGAAAGACTATGAGGAAGCCCAATATCATTATCTAAAACAAGGGCAGAAACTAATCATTAACTGTTCATATACAGGTCCAGATTGAAGATAAAGAAAATAAATCAAGTCTGAAAATGCCAAAATACTGTATTGAATTTACCTCATATGAATTCAGAGATCATCTCATAAACATATTTGTCATATTGAACATTGAAGACCAGACAAGATATCGTCTTCAAGAAGTCATCATACATGAAGAAATCAAAAGGTGATTAAGAAGACAACACAAAAAGAAAACACAAAAACAGATGTCAGAAGAGACATTAAAGAAACTTTTTCTTTAACGTAGAGAGTAGCTAAAATGAAGGGAAGAAACGATGAAGCAGAAGACCTTGATAGAAAATTTCAAAGGAAAGCTCAAGAAAAAAAAAGTAAGGCCATATAACAAAATATGGAAAAATCTGGACTTAAAAAACCAATTTAAGCTTTGCTTTGAATATTGAAGGATTGTGTGAGAAGAACATTCAATGACACGAGAAGTATACCAAGAAGATCAAAGGAATGGATGATCACTAACCAAAGTGAATGGATAAGCACTAAACCATTTCAAGACGTAGCATAAAATCAAAAACTGATGGTACTGGAGGAAGACATCCAAGATGCCCTGAAAGCATTTGTGGAAAACAAGGCTCCAGGAAATGATCAAACACCAATAGCTATGTTTCAATAAATTGGTATAATACTGGAAGTGCTCGCTCTTTTTTCTGAGAAATCTAAAAGACCTAATCAACTGGAAAAGATACATATTTATGCCCATTACAAAAAAATGTAACCCACACAACAAAAAGAAGAAATATCAAACATTATCATTAATACCACATGAAACAAATTTGTTGAAGATAATTCAGAAAGAGTTGCACAAAGTACATCATCAGCTGACAGAATGCAAGGGAGATACAAAAGAGGATATAGAATGAATGATATCACTGCTTTGGTCAGATGGATCATGGCTTAAAGTAGAATACTGGAAGACATATACTTAAGTTTCACTGACCGTTCCAAGGCATTCAACCATGTGAATCATAACAACATAGGAATAATATTGCAAAGAATGGTAATACAAGGACACTTCATTGTGCTCATGCAGAACCTGTACATAGCCCCAATATGAGGTCATTTGAAGATAAAAAAGTGATACTAAATGGCTTAAAATTAAGAAAGATGTACATCAGGTTTGTATCCTTTTACCAAACATATGGAATTTGCATGGTGAGTTAAGTAATCCAAGAAGCTGGAATATATCAGAATTGGAGGAAAGCTCCATGAATGACTTGTGATATGTAGATGGTACAACTTTGCATGCTGAAAGCAAAGAGAATTTAAATAATTAATCAGTAAGATCAAATATGACAGACTTCAGTATGGATTGCATCTCACATAAAGAAAGCAAAAATTCTCACAAATGGACCTATATGCATGATGCTAAAGGGAGAAAATACTGAAGCTGTTGACGATTTTATTTTAATCTACAATAAATGTTCAAGGAATCAGCAATCAAGAAATCTAACTACATATTGCATTGGGAAATCTCCTGTAAAAGACATGGTAAAGAATAAATAAGCCACTTTGAGGACTAGGACCACATGACCTACACCAAGACATTCAACAGTTTCATATGCATGTGAAAGCTGAACAATGAAAGACCTCAGAAAAAATTAATGCATTTGAAATATAGTGTTTGTGACTATGTACCATGGGCTGTCAGAAGAAGAAAAAAAATTGCCTTAAAAAAAGTCAAGCCAATGACTTCATGGAAGTAAGGATAGCAAGACTTTGTCTCTTGTAATTTGTTCGCATTATCAGAAGAGATGAGACCCTGTAAAAGAACGTTATGCTTGGTAAAGGCAGGGTCAGCAAAAGAGAAGACTCTAAATTAAGCTGACACAATGCCAGCAACAGTGGGCTAAAACAAAACAATTGTGAGGATGCTGTAGGACCAGTGTTTTATTATGTCGTACATAGTGTCACTATGAGCTGATTCAACAACACAACAACCTTTCTAGAAGCATATCACCAGGTCCTTCTCTCCTGAGCTACTGGGTAGGTTGAACCACCAACTTTTCAGTTAGGAGCAAGAACATCAGTGTTAACACCACTGGAGTTCCATAAACTAAACATAAAATCCAGACCCAACAGCTATTCCAACTCACTGCAACCTTATAGGACATAAGAGAACTGCCACATACCGATTCCAAGCTTCTATACAGAAGCAAACTACTCTGTCTTTCAACCACGGAGCTTGTGATTGGTTTAAATCACCAACCTAATGACTAACATCTGAGAGCGTATTTATCCTGCAACTAAGGCTCCTATAATTAAACATAGTAAGATTGTTATCACAACAAAAGACAATGGATGTGGTCATTGCACAAAAGGGCTTCAAAAAGTTCATGAGAAAATCCCATATATTTTACTTCCATTTTTCCATGAATTTTTGAAGCCCCTTTGCATTCTCTCAATAATACTGCTAGAGATACAACAGGAAAAGAAAAAAAATCCTGGAAGAAAATAATGCAGCTTAACAAAATTAAATTCATTTTACACAAAATTAAATGTGTCACCTTTTCTACTATTTAATTTTTTAAGCCAGGGTAAACTTTCACTAAATTAGAGCATGTGGCAATATCAAAATGGCTAAAAACTGCAAGAATTGTAATGCGAAAAAGAAATTAAATCTATTCCATCTTATTCAAGCACATGACATAAAACACACAACATAAAACAAGATTTAAAAAATTCTATCCTTATGGATTTCTAAGTTTCTACCTTTTAAAGAAGCTTTTTTCAACACCTTCATTGCATACAGCTGCCCAGCATCTGGGCCAGTCTTCTTCCTAACAAGAAAAACCTAATGGAGAAGAAAAAGGAAAATTCAAAGTTCAAACTTTTGAAAAACTTTTCTGAAAGAGGGAGCTTCAAAAAGTTTGTGAACAAAATGAAATTCAAAGATAATTAAATTTCCCCACAAATTACTACAGCCTTCATAACCTCATTATCTGTTATTTCCATTTCCATTAACTTATAGAATCTCCCTTGTACATGACTATACAAATACTCATACATTCTTACATTTCTGCTAGTTTTATAAAATATACAAATTACAAAAGTTTAAAATATTTCCCCACTTTTGATCATTTAATAAAGCACACATACTATTTACACTATATATAATGGCCTCTTCTATAAAATACTACTGCACAAACTATTGTACACATACTATTGCACCAAAAACTTAAATAGATGATATAGAAATTGTCTTGTAATACCAGCACACTACTTTTAATTAGAAACTATTTTTAGTACCCAAGCCCCCTTTTGTTACCATGATAAGAGCAAACAAATGCTATGCTGTTAGTTTTTTTTCTTCGTTACTATGTCCTTTTTGATTTGTTTTAGAGGTTACCAAACATTTTCAATTAAAAAAAATCAAATCAATTTTTATCTCTGGAGATAAAATATTAAGATTGCACTTTATATAAATAAACAAATGAAAGTTAAATTCTTTAAAGTTATCAAGCTTAAATAAGCTTTAAAAGTTAGTTTTAAAATGTCTCAATCACTAAAACAAATATGAATAACAATTATGTTAAAGGAGATTATAAGATTAGTTTTTATATTGGTTTTTATATATTAGAAAAGGGTTGTCTCATTTTAAAAGTTACTAAAACTGGGCTGAGCCCCGGTGCTGTAGTGGTTGAGTGCAGGACTGCAGCCCACTGGCTTGGCGGTTCAAATTCAGCAGCAGCAAGACTGGGTAGCTCCCACGACCACCAGAGGGCAGTGATGCCCACCCCAAAAAAAGTTACTAAAACTAACTGGCTATTTCATCCTGTCATTCCAAGCTCCAACATTTCTAATTAAGTATTAAAAATTAAAATTCAACTACTGTATATACTCGAGTATAAGCCAACCCAAGTATCAGCTAAGGCACCTTAATTTTACCACAACTGCATTAAAAATATGCTGAAAAACTCAGCTTATACATGAGTATATGCATTAAGTACCTACATTATTTGCTATATGGCATTTTATAGAAGAGGCCATTATATACAGTCTAAAAGAGTAATGATTTCTTTTTCAATTGTGTGGAGGTCACTTCTGACCTGCTCTGGCTATACAAAAAGAAAGGAGAATCTGACTTCACACATGTGCAAGGGAGATTTCTGTAAGGCAAAAGTCAAATACACTTCCATGCTCCAACTGTCGGTGCCTGATTCTGACACCAACAGTTCCTCTATGACACTTTAGCGTTCCTAGCATTAGAAATCCCCATCTTCCTTACCCTTTCCATATAGTCAACTGCAAATTGCTGCATACTACGGGTGTAAGTAACAACAAAATCTTATCCCGATAAGTTTCTTTTCAAATGTGCTATTTCAACTCTGAGAAATAATGCCTAATCGAAAATTTTTAGACTTTTTATGTTTTCCAACTAAAAAGGTACTCAATAAGTATTTGATGAAGTGAACTAAAAACATCACACAACCAGGTTGAGCCCCGGTGGCACAGTGGTTGAGTGCGGGACTGGGGCCCATTGGATTGGTGGTTCAAGTCCAGCAGCAGCTCTCCGGGAGCAAGGCTGGGTAGCTCCCACGATCACCAGAGGGCAATGATGCCCCCCCCCAAATAATCACACAATCTTAAATCATGACTAAAGAGAAAAAAAACAATAGTAGGAAATGGTAAGACATAAACATATATGAGATTATGTACAAAAGTATTACTACAAAATCACAGAAATTTTAAGTAGGCAAAGAACATCAAAATGTGATATTTTTACTGGTATATTACTTCTCTACATAGACTCCATCTCTACCTACACATCTGAAGGCAGTGAGTGTTTTCTCTCTACCCATCCTCTGAAGCTGTCCATGCACTTTAATTTACAATATCATATAACGAAGCAATTACTTGCAATGACATGAAATTTTTGCCTGATGAGATTTTATTATGTAAGTCAAACATTTATGTATTTTCAATATAACAGAACATTAGCTCTGTTCTTTGAAAATGAACACCACAAAATAACTATATATCAGACAATAGTTAATAAATTACTATAGTTTTTGAACTTAAAATAAAGGTTTGTTAAATGCATGTGTGAACTCTACAATTGAATAATTTAATATTATTTCTCCTCAGTTCGCTCTAGTTTTGCTCTCTCTAGCACAATGGTGCATGCACAACCTTCTTGTCTTCATATATCCCCTCTACAACTCACTGCCAATCACATTTCATCTTATGCATCTTATATTTTGAAATGTTCTGCTCTATACTTCACATTGTTATATTTTGGACCACCTAGGTATCAAGTTGGTTTAAAATAATATCTACTTTATATCCATCAATGCTGTAAACAATACAATTGTTATACATAAACTAATCAACAAATGCTTTTGTTTTAAAATATTCCTGAACACTACAAATAATCATTATTCTGCTCAATTGCTTTACTTCTAGCCTTTGAACATAAGATTGCATCATCCTGAAATTGTTTCTTTTTGCCTTTCTCCTCTTCAATTATTGTGTTTGCTGTTTTCCTAAAGGTTGATTTCACATATATAGGGTGTATGTGCTATAATATTCACATCTGAGGTATTAGGTATCTAAGTCAGGAACAATATCTGCACAGTTCTTTCCCAAGAACATGTCATTAAGCAATTAATAAGAAATTCCAATGCCGGTAAGTGCCGTTGAGTCAGTTCTGAATTGTGGCGACCCTATGTACAATCTCACAATTATTCTTTAAGTTTCAGCCCATTGTTGCCCCACTTTGTAAATCCATTTTGTAGTCATTTTGTTTTCCATTATTCCCCTACCTTACCAAACATGATGCTATTACTCAGGGATTGATCTTTCCTGATAACATGTCTCAAGCGTATAAGAAAAAGTCTCGGCTGAGCCCTGGTGGCGTAGTGGTTGTGCGCGGGACTGCGGCCCACTGGGACGGAGGTTCAATTCCGGCTCCCAGGAGCAAAGGCTGGGCCTCCTACTCCCACCACCTGAGGGCAGTGATGCCTAAAAAAAAAAAAAAAAAGAAAAAGTCTCATCGCCCTTTGCCTCTGAAGAGCATTCTGGATATACTTCTTCCAAGGTAGATTTGTTTGTTCCTTTGTACTTTCAAGATTCTTCTCCAGCACCATAATTCAAATGAATTGATTCTGCTTTATTCTTCCTTATGCAATATCCAACTTTCCATGTTTTAAGGGTTTCTGAAACTTTTAATCTTTTTAAGATTTCTTAAATTTTTAAAAATCATTTTATTGGGGACTCATACAACTCTTATCACAATCCATACATCCATCCATTGCATGTCAAACTCATGTGTACATTTGTTGCCTTCATCATTCTCAAAGCATTTGCTTTCACACAGTGAAAAAAAAACACATTTGCTTGCTACTTGAGTCCTTGGCATCAGCTCCTCATTTTTCCCCTCCTTCATAGGAAGTCATTGAAAATACAATGGGGCTTGGTTCAGGTACACCTTACTCCTCAAAGTACAGACATTGCTTTTGAATACTTTAAAGAAGACCTAGCAGCAGATTTACCCAAGGCAATCAATCTCCCTCAATTTGTCCTTCTGCTTTGGAATTTGGAGTTCTTGAAAGGAGAATTTCACACAATCAATATATCCTCTAGTACCAAGCCTTGTCACACTTTACACATACACTACTTTACACATACACTACTTTACACATACACTACTTTACACATACATACAGATGACAGATAAAAGGACACGTAAATTCTTACTTCTATAATAAACATAAGGAACGTAGATTAAGTCATCAGGAAAAGTCAAGTTGTTCAAGCCAGCATGTACACACAGACCTGAGGAAAACCATTGTCTCTAAAATGTAAACTATCCTGAATTTGTCAGGTAAAAATTAGCATGCTATATTTTGTTCTAATGAAATTAATAAATCTAGGGGATTGGGAAACCTTAATTATTACCAAAAACCAAAAACAATCCCGTGACTGTCGAGTTGATTCTAACTCACAATGATCCCAATAGATAGAGTAGAAATGCTCCATAAGGGTTTCAAGGCTATAAATCATCACCATTCTTCAGTAGAAAAGCTTATGAGTCTGAACCACCAAACTTACCTGCAGCACTAGGACTCCCGATTATAGAAAAAATATGATGAAATGGAAATGAAAGCATAAAAAAAAAAAGAAGTAAAATGAAAATGACATTTATAAGATGTTTTGTACACGGACAATGTTTTCCAAATTGGTTAGCAGAGAAACAAATAGGGAAGGGGGGCATTCATACCTTTCCAAATGATCCCTGACCAAGAACCTTGAGCAATTCAAACTGTGTAGGATCTGCCTTCTCGTATCCTTCTTTAACATGTTGAGTAATAGGGATTTCATTAAACACTCCTTCATCCTGTTAAAAGAAATCCAAGCAATATCTAAGGATTAGCCCTATTTAGCTGGAGAGACTAATTTATTCCACAAAGTTCCCCATAATACAGTGATACCTTGGTTTTTTAACTTAATTTGTTCCAAATTCATGTTCAAACACTAAAAATTTGAGAACTGAATATATTTCCCTTAATAACAGAAACCAAAGACTTGGTTATGAGGCCTAAAGAGGACAACAATAAATTCATTTTTCTAAGACTCTAAATCACTGTGAATGCATTTAGCCTTCTTGAACATCACTGTCTTGGATACGCTATTGCTATCAAGTTTCGAATTTAGCCACTCTAAACATATTTTTAATGTTAATAATACAGCCTTAGTCATGTTGCATTTAGCCACCAAGTAAGAGAAGTAGTGACCTGATATAAATTTAGCGAGTTCTTTCTTCAACTCTACCATGGTTTTCAATTTTCCTCTTAACTTTACTGTTGGTATCACTAACTCTCTCTGGAGCCGGGGTTATGGTATTTTACACAAATAGTGTGCAAACAAAGCACATTCACAAGGGTGAATGTTTTAACACATTAATATAATGTAAGCAAGAGCAGTATTCAGAATGAAGTGTCATGTAAGTTGTGTTCGCAGTAAGACTTAACTCATGACTCACTGTTGGCTGATACAGGTTTTTTCAGGTTGGATTTTTCCGTTCAACTCTCAAGCAATGTTACTAACACCAAGCAGGTTTTTCTCAAACTCTGCTGTCCGAGTAGTGAAAGGATCAAGCTGGGAGCTGCTGGAAACCAAGGTATCAGTGTACTAGAAATCATATAACATCTAATTCCCTCAAGACAGAAAACTATGTAGTTTTAATGAGCTAAGAATATTCCTACTTCCTCATTTTCTAACACATATAGATATACTACCATCATTTCCCCCTACTATATAATTTCATTTAAATAGAAACATATGAAAACTTGACATTTCAAATATGTAGCAAGAGAAAAAAATATGTTAACAACTAAGTTGGCAAGAGCAACAATGGATTATGAGTGTCAGGTGGATACAAAGAGCGTTACATAAAATCATGTACATTATAAGGTCTGCAAAAATATGAACCTCAATAGCTCTTTTAAATAGTATTTCATCAGGCCCTGTAATTGATATACAGATATTTAAATATTCAATTCACCATATTAATGACAAAGGAAATGATATAGACCAAAAAAGAAACACAAATATTTACAGGTCAGTGTACTACTGTTATTGAAAATCTGCAGAAAAATTATATACCAGATTTCCTGCAACTTGCATTGATCATAAAAGCAGAGCTTCTAACAAGTCAATTCTGGCTTGACACCCTGTTGAGCATTGATTCTTCTACTTCAGACACAATGCACCAAAAATCACTTGGGGATCTTTAAGAATCACCTAGACATAGTAGTAAAATAGATTCTAATTCAGTATATTGTAGGTAGAAATGCATATTCTCAACAGGGGTAGAGTCAGAAAGAACCTGTTTTTCCCACAACAGTTTCATTGGCACATAATTTACCTATCATACAACTCAATAGTTCAGTTGTTCAATCATATCAAGGGAAACTGCACAATCAGGCACCACATATATCTTAGAACATCCCCTGCCCCATGGCTCAACCGCCTTTAAAATGAGTTGTGCAATCAAAATCAGTTCTAGTGTTTGCTTCTCTCTTCTGCCTTATTTATTCCAGAAACCCCTCCTTCCCTCCCTATTGCCTGCCTATCCCTCACCCCTGCATTTCCAATAACACTTTGTATCAGTTATTATCATTAGGCATCCAACTCCTGTGTCTCACAGCTGGGAAATCCATCAGAAAATAATTAAAAACAAATTGCCCTAATGTGATAAGGATAAGATCATATTGATATAGTCAAAACTATAAATAAACCATGAATGAGAGAAAACATCGCCACCACCACAACTCCACCACTGTCATTGAAGAAGCCAGGGAAGAAATTTCTGTCATGGAACATCTCAGAGATACTTGCACTCAGAACAAATTCAGATTGTGTCCATAGGGAGGCCAACTAGTCAAGTATTTAATTCATTCCAGCATTATCAAGATTATAATGGTCTCTGCCTAACAGGAAGGTTAATCAAGACTCTTGCCTTCGGCTACAACAGATCTGCCTACCGTAGGGTCTGAAAAGATACTCTGCAGGTGTGTTTGGGTTTCCCACTGTCCTCAATAGCCTTTTACAAATTGGGTGTTCACAATTTTAGCTCAGTACTTTTCACCATATTTGAATTTTGTAATTGTCATCTTTGGATCATAGAAACTGGTGTGTTTCTTCTGTGTGGAATTAGTTGATTCCTCACATAAGATAGCTGCTTGTTTGAATACAAGACTTTAATAACCCAGACATAATTCAGATTGATAGCCAGGGACCATCTACCTTCTTCACCACACTTTGCTATAACATCCTTATCTTTGTTATCATTTCATGAAGGTGAGTATGAGCAAGGCCATGATGTAAGAAGTAATTGTGCTCAAATTGGAGCTAGGTTTCAATGAGATGACATCTCCTTCTTATCTCTCCCACCCCTTTATATCACCTCTCCCACCTTTTAGGAATCTCCTTTAAGACATTAAAATACATCATGCAGGGGGTTTTCTGATCCTTGATGCATTACTCTATTCAGTTGATAACTATGTTCCTATGAGCGTTAATTCTAGTCCTTAAATAAGCACAGTAGATTTGGAAGAGGTAAATTAGGCTGAAGAATTTTAGCTTTGTAAATAGGAACCACTATTAAGTCATTCATATTTATTTGGGGCGGGGGGCTGTGAAAGTATTTTGATGTGTTTATTTTTACTAATCCAAGATTAGTTACCAAGATTTTTAAGCAGCCAATAATAGATTAATATTTAAATGTGTTATGGAAATAAGCTGTACCATTTAGAAGGAAATCTTTTTAATATTAAAACCCACTTTTAATAAAAATGTATAACTTGTAGCTGACATTTTGAAACTAAATTTAATCATGACATGGATATGCACCTTTGCAATATGAAATATGTACACCAAAAATCCCACCATATTCTTTTAGTATGAGTCACTGTGGTTTGGGCACACATTATTAAAAAAAATTCTCACCAGTGGAAACAGACTTTGTTTTGCTCCTACCTTTGCCATTCATAAACTTTGGATAAATCAGAAGTCATTCTCAACTTTTTTCACATTAACAAGAGAAGTATGTTATATGAGTGTCTAAGATCCCCTCTAAATTTGTGTTTATATTCGGAACACGATACACTATTCTGATATATAAAAGGGCACATCAGTTCCTGCCATGATTAAGGTCATTATTACAAACATGGATGATATTGAAGTTAATTTTATTACAACCTAAGAAAGAATTGCACTCCAGTGTGATAGATGTCAAAGCAGTAATAAAAAATAATTGGATTGGCTGAGCCCCGGTGGTGTAGTGGTTGTGTGCGGGACTGTGGTCCACTGGGATTGAGGTTCAAATCCAGCAGCAGCTCCACAGGAGCAAAGGCTGGGCCTCCTACTCCCCCCACCAGAGGGCAGTGATGGCCCCCAAAAATTGGATTTGTGATCTGTAAAAAAGTATCTGTAAAAGTAGAAGAATTGGGCTGAGCCCCAGTGGTGCAGTGGTTGAGTGTGGGACTGAGGACCATTGGCTTGGTGGTTCAAATCCAGCAGCAGCAAGGCTGGGCCTCCCACTCCCACCAGAGGGCAGTGATGCCCCCAAACCAAATAAAAGTAGAGGAATTATAAGTCAAGTGAATCGTAGTTTAATATGGGGGGAGATCCATGGCACTTTAATAAACCCTCACTCTTGAACCATTTTACAGACATCACAACCACCCCACAAACTCTGGAATGAAGAGGAAGCTGGATCCTATTTTATCCAAAGTCTAACTCCCACCAAATGGCCTTTCCTTACTTGGGTGTTGTAAGATAAGATGGGGGCTTTCCTAAAATATATTAAATGAGCCCTCTGAGAAGCAGAAGGAGGGATCTCACTAACAGTAAGAGTCATGTGTGGATTGAGTCCTAATGACCTGATATACCTGTGCTGAAACCCTCCTGGATTCAAGTATAGCATCCATCAGTGGAACAGCAACAGAACTAAGTGCCAGAGCAAAGAACAGAGTGGTGAGCTTCCCAACCCAGAGAGTTAAACTTGGATGAGTGCTTTGCTACTGGAGGCTAGTTGGCAGGCAGGATAGGGCACTTCTTGACACTTAACTGGAGAAGTTGGACTTACAGAAGTGGAGTTGAGTGCTTTTGAGTTGAAGTTTACTAGAGAAAGGGCTCCTTTAGGCACTTAATTCAGAGGTGGGTTTGCTCAACTATGTAAGGGAAGCTTAGGTTTACTGAAGTGGGGTGACTCTGAGCACCTAATTCAGGAGCTGGGTTTGCTGACCCACAGAGGTTGAACTGAATGCCTTCATACTGAGATGTAGCACAGTGGCAGACTGGGTACTGATAAGACGAGCTGAAACTGTAGCATGTTCTGGTAGACTACCCTGAGCATTTCTAACTGGCATTATAACTTCCTTAATAAACCATTTAATAATTTTTTCCTGTGGGTTTCTGTGCTGTCACTGCAATGGATATTAGAACCCAAAGACATCAAGTAGAGAAGTAAAACAGAGATATTAAGACAACTCACATAGCTAAATGTAATACACAACTCTTCCTCCCAAACATCTCTAAAAGACTCTAAAACTTTTTATGACAGTGGTTACTGGGGAAAAGGAATTATTCACACCCTTCAGGGAATACAGATCACTAGCTCTGAATTCTTGGAGACTCAAGATGTTGCTGTGGCCCACCATTCACTGGGGAAATAGAGCTCAGGTTATTACCTATGTGGCACTAGGTCTAGTAGCTCCCTTCATCCACTCTGTAATGATTTCTTCAATTCGTGAATATGCAACTGGTATAGACATGTACAACGGGCAGAATATCCACAGTGGATCAGTAATATATAATAAAGTAAAAACTAGTAGGTTAGGTGCAAAAAAGGATGTTGAAACAGCATTTCACCTCCTCTGACTTCACAAGGAGAATGGCAAATCAAACTCATCAGCTTAAAGTTGATTCCTATAAGGCTGCTGTAAGATATGTCTGTACCCTCCAAACATCTTTGTCATTTGTGATGCCAAATGACTTACCCACAGCACTTTCTACTTCTCAGTAGGGTTTGATACCATATATACTTGAGTATAAGCTGAGGCACCTAATTGTACCACAAAAAAACAAGGGGTATTTTTCAGCATAAAAAATGTGCTAGAATTCAGGGAAGAACTGACACCAACCCTACACAAGCTCTTCCGAAGCATAAAGAAAGATGGCAAACTCCCAAACTCCTTCTATGAAGCTAGTATAACACTGATACTAAAACCAGGCAAGGATCCTACAAGAATTGAGAACTACAGACCAATATCCCTAATGAATATTGATGCAAAAAAATCATTAATAAAATACTAGCGAATAGAATACAAAAGTATATAAAACAAATAATTCACCATGCCCAAGTGGGGTTCAAACCCGGAATGCAGAGATGGTTCAACATACGGAAGACCATTAGTATCATTCACCATATTGACAGGAAAAAAGATAAGAATAACATGATTATATCCATAGATGCCAAAAAAGCATTCGACAATATTCAACACCAATTCATGTTTAAGACACTCAAGAAGATAGATATAGAAAGAAAATTCCTCAAGACAATACAAGCTATATATGAAAAACCAACAGCCAATGTGATAGTCAATGGAGAAAAGACAAACACAATCCCACTGAAAAAGGGGACCAGACAAGGATGTCCACTGTCCCTTCTATTGTTCAATATCGTACTGGAGGTTTTAGCTAACAGCATAAGGCAAAGAAAAGACATAGAAGGCATACACCTGGGGAAGGAAGAGGTGAAATTATCATTATTTGCAGATGATATGATTATATATATGGAAAACCCCAAAAGCTCCACAAAGGGATTACTGGAAACAATAGAGGAGCATGGCAGAGTGGCAGGATACAAGATCAACAATCAGAAGTCAATTGGTCTGCTGTACACATCAGATAAGACCACAGAAGAGTAGATAAAAAAGAGGTACCATTCACAATACCCAAGCACAAATTGAAATATCTAGGGATAAACCTGACAAAAAGAACAAAAGATCTATATGAAGAAAATTATAGAACACTATTACAAGAAACCAAGAACGATTTCAAGAAATGGAAATATATCCTATGCTTGTGGATCCGAAGACTCAATGTAGTAAAGATGACAGCTCTACCCAAGGTGCTATATAAGATTAATGCAATACCAATACAAGTACCATCCTCCTTCTTCAAAGAAATGGAAAAAATAATTACCAACTTCATATAGAGAAGGAAGAAGTCCAGAATTAGTAGAGAACTCCCCAAGAAGAAGGACATCGTGGGAGAGTTTGCCTTACCTGACTTTCGCACATACTATATAGCCACAGTGGTCAAAACAGCATGGTATTGGCGTAATGACAGACTCAGACTAATGGAAAAGAACTGAAAATCCAGAAATAAAAACACAAGCATACAGACAACTGATCTTTGATAAGGGCCCCAAAAGTACCAAATGAGAAACACATTCCCTTTTCAACAAGTGGGGTTGGAAAAAATGGATATCTACCTGTAGAAAAATGAAGCAAGACCCTTACCTCACTCCATGCACTAGAATAAATTCAAGGTGGATCACAGACCAAAGTAAAACCTCAAAGTATCAGGGCCTTCAAAGAGGGAATTGGGAACAATCTGAGAACACTGGCACAGGGATTACATAGGCTAACAGAAATAGGGAAAGACACAAACACAGAGGAGGCTCAAATAGACAAATGGGATATACTAAAGATAAAACACCTGTGCACATAGAAAGACTTCACCAAGAGAGTAATAAAAGAGCAGACAGACTGGGAAAACATCTTCAGCAATGACAAATCAGATAAAGGTCTTATTTCTAAAATCTACAATACCCTGATAGCTCCAAAAAGAGCAAACCTAACTGCCCACTGAGGAGGTGGGCAAAGGAGTTAAAAAGAAGTTTCACAGAGGCAGAAATCAGAGAGGTATATATATATATATATATACATATATATACATATATATATATGAAAATGTTCCCGATCATTAACTATAAGAGAAATGCAAATCAAAGCAACAATGAGATACCACCTAACACTGTCAAGGATAGCCCAATTCAAAAAGTCAGAAAGTAACAAATGCTGGAGAGGCTGTGGGGAGATAGGGTCGCTTACGCACTGCTGGTGGACCTGCAGGTATGTACAGCCACTATGGAGATCAATTTGGAGATATCTAAAACAGAAGGAAATTGAGCTATCATATGACCGAGCAATTCCCCTGCTGGGTATATACACAGAAGAGACAAGCAACAATCCACGACGAGAGATCTGTGCCCCAATGTTCATTGCAGCTCAGTTCACAATCACAAGGAATTGGAAGTAGTCCATATTCCCATCAACTGACGAATAGAATAAAAAGTTGTGGTACATACATATAATGGAGTACTATGCGTCACTGAAAAGCAGTGATGAACACATGAAGCCCATCACCGCATGGGAAAAACTAGAGGAAATTATGCTGAGTGAAGTTAGTCAAGCGCAAAAGGACATGTACAATATGAATCCACTGAGGTAAGCATAATAAAAATTTTAAAATTGGAAAGGGGCATCGAGAAAATCTTGGGAGAAGACCCAGGTAATATGGCAGGGGCCAGATCAAATCTAGGGCCATCAAATATGATGGCCAACTAGGGGGGAGGGGGGCAGATGGCGATGTATAGAAAGGGAAGGGGGCACTAAACCATCAAATGGGAGCATATTGCTTATATTTCCACAGGGAAAGAGGGACCAAATTTAAACCCGGAGACCCAGCATGTGAATGCAGCATGACAGCATGGAGTGGAGAACCAGTGGAGGGACCTGACAACAAAATCCCAACCTCAACTATAGGGGTAGCCACCTCTCTACCAGAGGATTTTGCCTTGGAGATCTCCACTAAAGCTGAAGCTTGAGAGGTGAGATATGCCTGAACAGAGCACATGAGAACAAATGAAAACGGACAAAGAGAGAATGCCGTGCTTCCTGGCCCACCGAGCCTTCAGGACGATATTCCCACTCAGAACAGCTAATGCACAAAGAGGACTATACGGCCAGCCCCACTATGACATACAGCTACCCTCGCTGACCCAAGGCCTATCGGGGCCAGGAAGAAGAAGCGGGGTCAAGATTATACCCTGTCAGACACAACCACACCTATGCAAAGCACTAAGAGTGTGCAACAGAGCATAGAGTCACAGATGGAGTGCCAAGGATATACTTTGGGCCCAGGGTATGGCACCCCATCCAATTCAACTAGGGGTCACTACGGGAGGTCAACTACAGACCTTGAACTTTATACAGGTTTTTATATTGCTATTATTTTTATTATTCTTTTACATATATGTATAGCACATTGAGGGGTTTTCTTGCTGTTGTTATCACTGTTTTATTTGCTTCAGTTGCTTCATTTTAGGAGGCCTTTTTTGTACATATTGTTATCTCTGCAGGTCTATCTAGACAAGATAGGCTGGACAAAGAGTCTGAAGGCAAAAATGACATGACTGATGGTTCCAGGGTAGGGGACATGGGAGTGGGGGAGGAGGGGGAAAGGTGGTGATGTTAACCAGCCCAGAAAAAAAGGAGTGACAATTAATACAAAATCAGTGACAAGGTGGGTAAGAGAAGACTGATAGTGATTGATTAAGAATAATGTAACAGAGAGAAAATACTGAAACCCAAATGAAGATTGAGCATGATAGTGGGACAAGAGGGAAGCAAATGGAAATAGAGGAAGGAACTGGGGGATAATAGACATTTATAGAAGTTCAAATACAGGTATGTACATAGGTGCATATATTTATAAGTGATGATGGGGAAATAGATTAACATGCATACTTATAGGGTTAGTAGTAGGACAACAGATGGGCATTGGACTTCCACTCAAGTACTGCCTCGGTGCAAGAACACTTTGTTGTATTAAATTGGCATTCCAAGATGCTCACCTTTCTGACACAATCACTGAAGACAAACGTGTGCATAAGCAAAGGTGGTGAAGAAAGCTGATGGTGCCCAGCTATCAAAATATGGAGCATCTTGGGTCTTAAAAGCTTCAAAGTAAACAAGCAGCCATGTAGCTCAGAAGCAAGAAAGCCCACATGGAAGAAGCACACCAGCTTGTGGGATCACAAGGTGTCAAAGGGATTAGATATCAGGTTCCAAGAACTAAAAAGCATAACGTGTGCTAACTTTCCTAATATGATCGCTGAGGACAAATGTATGCATAAGCTAATGTGGTGAAGAAAGCTGTTGGTGCTGGGGTCTTAAAGGCTTTAGTAAACAAGTGGCCATTCAGCGCAGAAGCAATAAAGCCCACACGGAAGAAGCACACCAGCCTGTGTGATCCTGAGCTGGTGAAGGGATCTGGTGTCAGGCATCAAAGAGCTAAAATTATATTATTATTAATGAGGGGGAGTACAGATTGGGGACCCAAAGCCCAGCAATAGGTGAAGTGACATCCTCTTGCAGAGGAATTACAAGGAGGAGAGGAGCTAGTGAAGATACAGGGTGGTAGCAATGAAATATGCATTCTTCCTCTAGTTCCCAAATGCTGCCTCCCACCCACTCTCATGACCCCAATTCTACCACATAAATCCAGCTAGACCAGGAGATGTACAGTGAAGTTGGAAACATGGGAAACTTGGGACAGATGATCACTCAAGACTAGTAATAGAAGTGGTAATACCAGGAGGGTGGAGGGATGGAGGAATAGAAAGGCAGAACCAACTTCAGGGATCTACACATAGCCTCCTCTCTGGGACACGGACAACAGGGAAGTGAGTGTTGGAACACATTGGACAATATACAGTATGAAATAATAACAATTTGTAAATTACTAACGGTTCAAGGGGGAGGTGGGAAGGAAGGGAAATATAGGGAGCTGATACTGGGGGCCTGGAGGGAAGGAGGATGTTTGGAGAGTGATGATGGCAATAAGTGTGTAAATGTGACCTGCATACAATTGATATATGTATGGATTGTGATGGAAGTTGTATGAGCCCCCAATAAAATGATTCATTAAAAAACGGAGGGAGGGAGAAGGAGGAGCTTATACCAAGGGCTCAAGTGGAAAATATTCTAAATGAACATAGTAATATGTGTACAAGTATGCTTGATACAAATGATGTATTGAATGTTATAAGAGCTGAAGAGCCCCCAATAAAATAATTGGAAAAGAAATTTGCTGGAGACAGATGATCCCTTCAGGACCAGTGATGAGAGTGATGATGCCGGGAGATGGAAGGAAGGTGGGGTAAGGGGGAACTGATTATAAGGATCTATATATAACCTTCTCCCTAAGGTACGAAGAATAGGGAAATGGGTGAAAGAAGACATCAGACAGTGTAAGATATGACAAATAATAACTGATAAATTATAGATGGTTTATGGGGGGTAAGAGTGCGGAGAGAGAGGGAAAAATTAGGAGCTGATGACAAGGGTTTAGATAGCACACAAATATTATGAGAATACTAAGGGCAGCGGATGTACAAATGTGCCTGACACATAATGGATTTATGTATGGATTGTGATACGAGTTGCATGAGTCCCCAATAAAAGGATTTTTTTAAGTGCTGGAAAAACTGGGCTTAAACTCAAGTATAGAGGGTTAATTCACTGCAATGACCACAAAAAACTCATAGATAATATTCACAATCACAGGCTTTCTGGTAAATTTACCAAGATCAGTATTTCTCAAGATATACTTTGGTGAAGACAGCCTCTCCTCAGTCATGACCAGAGGTGGTCTCTGACCCCCAGTATGTCTGCCACTAGGTCCCTTGGTCGCTCGGGGACAAAGGCTGAAAATGTCTTTTTGGTGCTGCTGGTAAATGCCAGATGGGCACCACTTCATTATAAGTCCTAACCCAAAGGCACTCTGCTGTAACTTATAGGTCAGAGAAAAAAAAACTGGTTTTCTACGATGCTCAAATCAAGGTCAAAGTCAGGTCAGCTTTATTTTTTTCCATGGGACAGTAACCCCACCACTCTGTCTCATGCTCTGGCTCAGTTGCTTCTCTGGCATAAAACTTTCTCTCTCCTGGATCCAGGAGGTTCTGCATGCAGGGACTTTGGGGTCCAATAGACACACCACACTCCTGGCTTGTTTGTTAATTTGATGGTAGTGAGATCCCGCCTCCTTCTTCTAAGATGGTTCATTTTATAGCCAGTAAGATATCAATATTGAACAATACATATGTTAGAGATGAAGTTTTTACAATCACAATTAATTAGGTTAACTATGACTCACAACTAAGTCATATAATCCTATCAAGCATATTCTGCTATACATTTACTCAGAAGCACCATGAAATGAGGAAATCCTGGTCATTTGGTGGAAGTTAAAAATGCTACAGCAATATCAAGAGTCAGAGAAGAGTCACATTAAGTATATTATTGTTTCACAGTATGGAATGCCAAGTGGAAGCCATTACAACTTCCCCTATGGAGGCGACAATAAAATAAAAGCCTTAACTTGTAGGGTTGGGAAATATCCTCCAGAGATATGCACATGTTCTAAACTAGCTTCTATTTTCCCAATTTCCAGGATTCATGGATTCAGAAACTAAGTGATGGAAATGGGAGTAGCACTACTATTACCCTAGTAATAAAAAAAATTTGATACCTGTCCCTGAGGCCCCATATTGTGTGGATCTGAAGTTTTACTTCCAAAAGGGGAGATACTCCACTATAGAGACCCAATCCTGATTCCACTACACTGGAAATTAAGAATGCCCCCCAGTCACTTTGGACTTATTGTGCCTCTTAATCAACAGGCAAGGAAGAGAGATATTGTGTTGCCTAATGAGACTGCTCCTGGTTACCAAGGGGAAACCATCCTAAGACACAAAGCAAGCCTTCCAAAGTAAAACATGTGTTTCATGTTCCTTCTCTTTAGTAAAATCCATATACTCCCATCACTCTAAAAATATGATACTTCTTCTGTTTCCACCAAGATAATAAGACTGCTACACCTAATAGGTAAATATCATATAATAGAAACACTGTGTCCTAACAACTTACCCCACTTTTCTCCTCAACAAGACTGTGAGCTTCCTGAAAGTGCCTATGACCACATTCAACTCTAAATTCTTCATGCCCAGCACAATATGGAAAAGGAACTCTGGCAACATACAGGCTACTCACTGGGCTGCTAGAAGAGACCAGAAATTTGGAACCAACAGGTGTTTTGTGGGATAAAAGAGACAGCTTTGTCATCCCTTAAATAATTACAGTTTCATCTGGAGGTGGTAAGGGGAGACCGGGACCCATTTGCAGAGCGGGATAGACAATTACTCTCAAAGGGAGCATCTGGAATGGATGGCAAATATGTTGCATGGTATTATACTTAGGAACCAAGCAAACTCGCTCTAGCTTTAAACATTTCCCTTTTTTATTCATTTTAGGTTGATAGGCTAATGGAACCCGACATAGGTAACCCTGAAAGAAATGGAGATTGGGATGATGTCCTTTTCTTTCTTTAACAGAGTTATTTCCCATATATACTCATGTATAGCCGAGTTTTCAACACATTTTCAATGCAATTTTTATAGTAAAATTAGGTGCCTTGGCTGATACTTGGCTTATACTCGAGTATATATATGGTATCTGCTCTATGCCATCATTCTTGTTAAACTTGACATTTGTATGTGGTTAATCTTATCTCTCTCTCCATATATATATATATATATATATATATATATATACACACACACACACACATACATACATACACATACACACATGTATGCATATGTATATATCAAGGAAGCAGATGGACTTTGGGTCTGTACCTAAATCTTGCTTCAATAAAAGAATGGTTTAGTCTAACAATGTGGTATTGTGTGATACGCACCTTCCTGACAGGATCACAAAAGACGAAATGAGTGAATAAGCAAAATATGGTGAATAAAACTGATGGTATCCAGTTATCAAAAGTTATAGCATCTGAGGTCTTTAAAGGCTTATAACTAAACAAGCAGCCATCCAGCAGGGAAGCAATAAAGTCCACATGAAAGAAACACATCAGCCTGTGTGATCATGAGGTGTTGAGGGAAGAAACATTAAGACATTAAAAAACACACAGCTAACTCGATGTGAAGAGACAGGGATGCAAGAGAACCAAAGCTAATCTGCAAAGTAATTAAAGAGTCCCTCTCAGAAAATAGAATGGATGTAAATCCAGGTTGTGGTATGGCACTGATAAACCACATCAATACCCTCTGGTTACTCAGTATTTCCTCCCCTTATCACTAAGGTATTCGTTTTACCTCATTAATCATGCTAGATTTGCACATGCTCACTTGTATATGTAAGGTTATTCAGTATATGAAAGACAGCCCTTCAGAAACACTAACAGGAAGAACAGTTCCCTGAGGGTAACATTATCAATGATAGCATTCATGATTGTATAATCTCTCTCAAGGGGACTGAACAACATAATTGAGTTGCATGTGAACAGATATATTGGATTGCGTAAGACATGTAAATAAAACTATCACAAAATATAAAAAATAAAACCACAGTGTTTGTATTATCAAAGAATGTGTGAACTACACATTTTCCATAATATTTATTGTAAATATTATTACTATACTCTGCTGTACTTACAGAAATAAAACAAATAATCACATGACAGCCTATACTTTTCTACCACTTATCTTTCATTTTGTCATACTGTGGTAGTTTGTATGTGGCTGCAACACTGGAAGCTATGCCACTGGTATTTCAAATGACAGCAAGCTAATCCAAAGTGGTGAAAATTGAAATGTAACACAAAGATCTCTATCCAACAATTACCTAAAATGGACTAGTCCTATTCATTTTGAATCAAAAAACTATTATGTTTTACTATGCCAGGAATAACACAACTCAGCAGAATGGTGTGGCATTCACTGCCGTCAAGTCTATGCTGAATCACAGTGACCCTTTGTGGGATGATAAGACACCTCCTTCCATGGAGCTGCTGGTGCTTTCAAACTGCTGGCTGCAGAACGCAGTCCAACTCCTAACCACTACACCAACAGGGCTACTAGACTGTCAAAAAGGGCATTGTTCAATGTTCATAGAGTACAATGTTGTCTGTGATATGATTAGATCTATGCATTTTCAGGTAAATCAAGTCAATACAATTATTACATTTATGTACAAACCACAAAATCAAGGGATGAAGAGATTGAAGAATTCTACCAATAATTTCAGTCAGAAATTGATCACACAATCTAGATGTGTTGATAATTACTGGCAATTTCAGCAAAAAAAATTGGGGAAAAGAGAAAGGAACAATAATTGGAAAATATGGACTTGATGATCTATCATGGAGATCTCATGATAGAATTCTGAAAAACCAATGATGTGGTTCATAGCAAATACCTTTTATCAGTAACACAAAAGGTGAACTCCACAGATATCAAATTTATTACTTCAGTGGAAAGAGACACTAGAGAAACACACTATCACAGCAACTAAAACCAGAGCAGGAGTTGACTGTGGAACCAACGATCAACTACTTATATATATATTGAGGATCAGTTAAAAAAACAAGACTACAAGAACCTAAATACAACCTTGAGTCTATTTCACCTGAATTCTGAGAGCTCTCAAGTACAGACTTGACACATTGAACACAAATGACAAAAGACCTAATGCACTGTGGGAGGACATTGAGACCATCAATCATGAAGAAAGCAAATGGTCATCAAAAAGACAGGAAAGAAAGAGAAGATCAAACCATTTAGCAGAAGAGATTGAAACTTGCTCTTAATCTTAAAGTAGCTAAAGAAAATATAAGCAAGGATGAAGTAAAAGAACTGAACAGAACATTTCAAAGAATAGTTTGAGAAGGCAAATTCAAATAGAATGAAATGTGCAAGACCTAGAATTAGAAAAACAAAAGGTGAAACACACTCAGCATATCTTAAACTGAAATAAATTAAGGAAGAAATTCAAGCCTCAATTTGTAAAATTGAACGATTTTATGGGAAAATACTGATGAAGATCAAGGACTGTAGCCTTCAGTATAGATTACAACTCAAAGTAAAGAAGACCAAAATTCTCACAACTGGACCAATAGTTAACATCATAGTAAATGGAGAAAAAAAATGAAGTGTCAAGAATTTTGGCTTGGGTGTATCCACAATCAATACACATGGAAGCAATAAACAAAAGGCAAGTTGTATTAGACAAATCTGCTGCACAAAGAGCAAGGATGTTATTTTGAAGACTGGTGTGCCTGACCTAAGCCATGGTATTTTCCATTGCCTTATAGGCACATGAAAGTTGAACACTCAGCTGAGCCCTGGTGGTGGAGTGATTTGTGCACGGGACTGCAACCCACAGGGTTGATGGTTCAAAACCAGCAGCAGCTCTGCAGGAGCAAGGCTAGTCTTCCTACACCCACTAGGGCAATGATGTGGGGAAAAAATAAAAAATAATTTAAAAAATTTTAAAAAAGAAAGTTAAACACTGAATAAAGGCAATAGAAGAATTGATGAATTTGAATCATGATGCTGGAAAAGAATATTGAAAGTACCGTGGACTGACAATGGACAAATTGATTCCTCCTGGAATAGCAGTGGAGCCAGCCCCTGACTTATCATCACAGGTCTGGTAGGTGCAACTGTACAATGATAAGTAAAGATTATAGTAAAGTCACAGAAGTGAGAGAGAGAATAATGAAGTCAAGACACATTTTCATGGTAGCATGTACACCTCAGCCCCACTTGGTTGTGGTCCACTTGGAGAGAGAGAAGGCAGGAGGAGGAGAGGGCATGGGGAGAGGAAACAGAGGAGAGAGGAAGGTGAGGAAGCAGAGTTTGGGAGAAGAGGCAACTGAGGAAGAGCTTCTTTATTGCTGACCAAAGCTTATATCAATTTGGGTGGGGGGGCGTAATTACAGGTAACCGCATGTTACAGCAAGGGGTTGCACTATAGATTATACAGTAATGGGGGGGGCAATCTGGGGAAATACATGCAATAGGAAGGGGAGGAATTGGGGTCCATATGTGACAAGAAGGGAGGACCCCAGACTCATGATGACAGCCTAACTTTGGATGTCATTGAACAGGTTTGACCTGGTCTCTGGCTCTTCCTAGAGACCATTAATAGTATATGCAACTATGTATTGAACTATGTATGATGAAAAGCGATGGAGGCCCAGCCTTTGCCCCTGTGGAGCTGGAATTGAACCTCCATCCCGGTGGGCTGCAGTCCCGCGCACAACCACTACGCCACCGGGGCTCAGCCCTCTGTCGCCCCTTTTAAAGACTAAAGTTAAAAGGACAAAACTGAAAATTTTGACCATATGAACATAAAAATTATTATTTCTGGTAGCTTTCTATATACATATACATATACTGTACTATATATATATATATATTCTTGGCTTGGTTTTCATCTTTTGGAGTGTCGCTTTACATATTCAATGGGTTTCTGTTATTTGTCCTCATTGGATCATTCAGGCTGGTGTGTTTCCTCCCTGTAGACTTAGCTGACACACCAAGTAAATAAATATATGGTGGTTCTGGGTCACCTTTCATTGGGCATAGCATCCTAACCAAGGTCCAGTAACCACCCTTCCACAATTTTAAGGTTGCAGTCATCTGTTTCTTCTCATACTGGGGAGTTTCGGTCTTGAATCCAAGGGCTAAAAGTAAGTTTAAGATACAACCCAGCTAAGCCAGTGGAATTTCCATATCAGTCCTTCTGATGTGGTCTAGGAGTGATGCCATGTTCTCAGAAATGGCAGTCTAAGATCACTGTATACATACTACACCCACTGAGTCACTTTGGGTTTAACAGAAACAAGGTCAAAAGTGTATTATAACCAGGAACCAAGGATGAGGTTTATTCTCCCCTTGGGTACAGGGGGAGCTACAAGGGGATATCCCCAAAATCAGAATTTTTTCCAAAGCTATGTACTTTTTTTTCACAAAACAACCTTATCACCTTCAAAGTACTATCCATTACACTTAATATAGTTGTCAAACGTGTGATTTCTTTCTTAGAAACATTTTTCACACTCATCTGTTTGGATGAATATATTGCAGAGTTTGATTGAAGATGCACTGCATTTGTAGATGCAATGCTGGTGTAATAGTTACCCAAAAGTGAACAATCTGAAACCACAACCCATCCTCAGGCAAAAGACGAGACTTTCCACTCCCATACAGTTATAAACGTGGAAACCCACAGGAGCAGTTCTACCTTGTACTAAAATTGACTAAACTGGAATGAGTTTGTTTTTTGGTTTTGTGATTGCTTTATGTAGTCTTGACATTTCCTCAATAAGTCTATTTGTCCCTGAACATGGGATATTCTTCTACATATGTAGGTATTTTTTGGTTTCTTACAATAGCATTCTGTAATTTTCTCTGTACATGTCTTTTCATTCTTTGGTTAGACTTATTCCTAAATATTTCATCTTCTGTGTTTATTATAAATGGTTATTTTCTTAATATCTTGTCTCATAGCTCTATGTTGGTATTCAGGAATCCATTTGATTTCTGCCGGTTAACTTTTTAGCTTGATTTTTTTACAGAATGCCTTAATTATTTCCAGCAAACATTGTGTGGAGAATTTGGAGTTCTCTCTACATGGAATCATATTGTCAGCACATAACAGAAGTTTCACTTCTTTTTTGGCTATTTGAATTCCCTTGATTACTTTTTATTGTCTGATGCTTCTGGCTAAAACTTTAAGTACAATGTTGAATAAGAATGGTGATATTGGTCATCTTTATTAGATCTTCGTTTTTAGGGAAAATGTTACTAGTTTTTTGCCAGTCAGCAAGATGTTGGTTATTTGTCATTCCTATATGGATTTTGTTATGTTGAGAAATTTCCCATCTATTCCTATCTTGTTGAGTGATCTATCAGAAATCAGTATTGTACATAGTAAAATGCTCCTCCTGCACCTATTGTTATAATCATATGACTTTTGCTCTCTGCCTATTTATGTGGTGGATTACACTGATTCCTTTTTGAACGTTAAACCAACCCTGCATCCCTTGAATTATTTTGAAAGCTGTTGGGATTCTATTGGATAGAATTTTGTTGAGAATTTTCCTATGTTCATGAGAGATATAGATCTGCAATTTCCTCTTTTTTTAATTGTCACCTGAAGATCTATTTTCTTTTCACTTTTTAAAACATATTTAGTGGCACTTTATCCACATATCAAACAGTTCAATAGTTTAACCATATCAAGAAGAGTTGCACAATCTTTACCACAATCAATTTCAGAATATTTTCTTTTTACCTTCCTCATTATCATTCATGCAATTTTTCCAATTTTGGCACAAATATACACAACAAAACATTCACCAATTCCACAACTTCAATATGTATACCTCAGTGTCATTTATTATACTCTTCATGTTGTACAACCATTACTATTATCCCTCTCCAAATTGTTCTACCACCATTAAAATGAACTCAATGACTAAGCAAAAACTCGTCCTCTTTTACCCAGAGTAGTCATAGGTCTCAAATTTGGTTGCTGTTGTTGTTGTTGTTGTTGTTTTTGCTTTCCATTTTCTTTATATAATATTAGTATATCAAATATTCCATAGTTAGTTAAATCACTTCTAAAGAGTTGTATATACATCATCACAATCAGCTCTATTATTCTGTCCCTGGACTATAATTTTCATTCTTTGTGGAATTTTTGCTTGTATTTTGTGTCCGAGTTATGTGAGCTTCATAGAATGAGTTTGGGATCTTGTTGTCCTTTTCTGTCCTTTTCTGGAATAGTTGGTACGGTATTGGTACAATTTTCTCTGAATACTTGGTAGAATTCCCCTGCGATTCCATCTGGTCCTTGGTTTTTCTTGGTTGGAAGTTTGTTAATGACCACAATTTCTTCTTTTGTTGTGAGTCTATTGAGCTTTTTCACATCTCTCTATATTAATTTGAGTGGATGGCATATTTCTAGACATATGCCCATTTCTTATAGGTTGTCAAAATACTGGAGAACATTTTAATACTAATGTTGTGTTATTATTTTTATTTTATTTCCAGCAAACATTTTGTGGAGGCTTTTGGGTCCAACCTATAGAATCATATCCTCAACAAACAGCGGGAGTTTGTTGTTATGTTACCCTTTTCATATCTTGTTTGGGTATTTGCAGCTATTGTGTTTTTTCCTTTAGGTTTTCCAGTTATCTATTTTGCTAATCCTTTCAATGAACCAATTTCATGTTTTATTGATTTTTGCCCTGTTGGATTCCCCCCCCCCAAATTATTTATTTCTGCTCTGATCCTTATTTCTTCTTTTATTAGAGCAGTTATGCTCCTGTTGTTGAAGGTACTATTTTACGGTACTGCTTTGGGACTTTTTTTTAATTCATGTGTGCTTATTGCTATGTTGCTTTTATTGTATCACAAAGTTTCTGAAAGATTGTGCTATCATTCCGAATAGTTTCAAAGGTTTTTTTTAATTAGATCTCTTAGTTGATTTAACCATAAAAGTCAGAATTATCATTTTATTTATAACAGTCAGCTCTCCAATACTCTGTCTGATAACCAAGTTATTCCCATCCCAATCTCAATTATGGATAGCGGGAATTCATTGGGGGCTTTTTCCCTGTATACATCCTGAAAATGTATTTTGGACTTCTACAGTCATCCATACTATTCTGCAAACCAGAATCTCAAAATTAAAGGTCTGCTACCATTCCTTCTCTGAATTAAGATTGCACGGATTAAAATCATGTATCATCGATGTTGGTGTGCTTCCTCCACGTGGGCCTAGTTGACATCTTACTTAGATTGGCTATTTGAATACAAGCCTTTAAGACCCCACATGCTATTTCTTTCTGATAGGCAGCACCATCTAATTTCTTTACCATACTTTGGAATAGCACCCATATTGTCAGTATTCCTTCGTGAGGATGACTATTGAGTGGTACCATGTCGTAAGAACTAATTGTTTTCAGACTGGATCTATGACTATGTGCAAGTCACAAACTATTCCTCAATCTACATGGATCTGTCTCAAGTTCACCTTAGATATCCCTGTAATTTTATGGTAAAGGAGCTTTGATAATTTCTCTTGCATATAAGGACCTTCTGTTTATAGTGTGAGTGACTAGCCCATGTAATAATTTTAAAACACTATTGAGAGAGGGAGATTAAGCAAGTGTAGGTTAACTACAAATCAAAAGGAATTGAGTATTGACGTGTTCTAAATACAAACTTACATGACTGGATGCTATCTATACTAACAATAATGAGTTAGTAGTCAAAAAAACTTACAGCAATATTCACTGACAATGTGTCAGACACAGCTCTGCTATAATACATATCTTAGTACAGCTAGTAGGGTGTTGAATTGGTAAGGAAATGTTAATCTGCCTACGAACAGTTCAAAACTCTTGGTACAGCTGTCTTCTGCATCTTCATATACCATGTAGTTTCAGTCTTAAGTCCTCAGGTTAAAGGTGTGTTTCAGGTACAGCCTAGTTTACCTAGTTGGGGTTTCACATCACTTCCCTCTGGAATGGCTTTTGGAGCATGTTGTATGCCTTAAAGAACCAAGGTGCAATGTCTCTGTGTTCTATGGCACATGGTCTGAATTCCCAGGGGAGTATAGAAACTCACACCAATGCGGCCTACTAGGAGCAATCTACAGATATAATCCCCCCCTTAGGCTCCTTAAAAGTACTGTTAATCTTTTTTTTCCCTGCTGGGAAATTGGTTACCAACTTCTACCAACAGAAATGCACTTTTCTTCTTCTGGATGTGTATGCTCCCTTCCCCAACTCCTCACATGATTATCCCATCAGAATCCTTCTTCACTCTGATAGCAATGTCATCATATCTGTGCAAGGTAATCAGTACGTGGTCATCCCAATGGGAGGACCCCTATGCCAAAGTGCCCTTCAAGGTGCACAGATAGGAGAGTCCGTATTCATGGTTACAACTCAAGCTCTACGGAACATCCTGACTGACCTGGCCAGCAGACTGAAAGGGCTAAAAGTCTGAACCTGCTCCCATACGGGTGTTCATCCCTTTAGGAGTGTACTCACAAAGCACTTGTCCTTTTGTGCTTCTGTACTAAACCCAGTAATTTTTAAGTATTCTGCTGTTCAATCTCAATGTGCTTATCGTCATGTTTTTATTCCTTTTATTGTTAATTTGTTTTATAGTACTATAATCTGAGAGAATAGGTAAAGAAGTGTTCATCTAGCTAAGAAGGAACAAAGTCCACATGGAATAAGTACACCATCCTTTATGATCAAGAGTTGTTGACAGAATCAGGTATCAGGCATCAAAGAACAAAAAATTCTATCACTGTAAATGAGGGGAAGTGTGGAGTGGGGACCCAAAGCTCATCTGTAGCCAACTGGACATTCCCCTACAAAAGGGTCGTGGGGAGGAGATGAACCAGTCAGGGTGCAATATAGCAATGATGAAACATAAACTTTCCTCTAGTTTTTTAATGCTTCCTTCCCCCTAATATCATGATCCCAATTCTACCTTACAAATATAGCTGGACGAGAGCATCTATACTGATAGAGATCAGAGCTGGAAACACAGGGGATCCAGGACAGATAAACCCCACAGGATCAATAATGCGAGTAGCAATACCAGGAGTGGAAGGGGGAAGTGGGGAGAAAGGGGGAACCAATCACAAGGATCTCTATACAACTCCCTCCCTGGGGGGAGGACAACAGAAGAGTGGGTGAAGGGAGGCATCGGATAGTGTAAGACATGACAAAATCAAAGTAATTTATAAATTTTCAAGGGTTCATGATGGAGGGGGACAGGAAGGGAAGGGAAAAATGAGCAGATGATACCAAGTGCTCAAATAGAAAGAAAATGTTTTGACAATGTTGATGCCAACAAATGTACAAATGTGCCTCATACATGGATATATGTAGGATTGTGATGAGTTGTACAAGCACCCAAAAAATGATTTAAGAACCAAAAAAAAGTACTTTGATTACAAGCACATGGCTGATTGCGTGAAGCCAGCAGCTTTCACCAACACAGGTGTTGTTATTCCTCCAATATACTCTGGGACTTTTAGGGTTAGGGTATAGACCACTTTGTTACATATGTGGTTACCTATAATTAGAGGAGATTGCACACCCCGGATGTACATATACCTTGGTTGGAAATATATTCATTCATTCTCTCTCTCTCTCTCTCTCTCTCTCGCATATATTTATTTGACTCCTAAAGTCATGATGATCCCAGAGGTGAGCATTTGCATGCATTGTATTGTCTGATGTCTCTTTATTGTATTGTCTGATGTCTCTTTAATTTTACCACTCAATTATATAGCCACCCCTTGGACCCATTTGATTATGGGGTCTGGTACCACACAGGTACATATGTTGTACAGTTGTAACTTCTTAGGCTATTGCTCCTTAAAAATCATTATGTAGTGTCCATTCTTGTCTCTTATTATACTATTTGCCCTGAAGTCTATTTTTTTCAGAGATTAATATTGCTAGACCTGCTTCCTTTTTGGTTGTTATTTACTTCATATGCTTTTGTCCAATTTCTGTTTATATCTGTTTCTGAGGTATGCTTCTTATAAGCATTATATTGATGGGCTTTGTTTTCATATCCACTGTCACTCTCCGCCTCTTTACTGATGCATTTAGCCCATTATTGTTCAGTTAAATTATTGACATATATGGATTTGTTACTGTCATTTTGCTTTATATTTGTATATGACGTGTGTGGTGCGATTAGTTTCTTTGTTCTTATATTTCTTCACTGTTTTAGATGTTACTTTGAATGTGTTCGTCTACATACCACCATGGTAATAGCATAGTAACTATTACAAGCTTAATGAGCACGGTTTTAAATACAGAGAACTTATGCCACTCACTAAAATCCAATCCTTGGATGTGAGTCTGTCCTTTACTCTTCAAAAATACTACACCCACTAGCCCATGAAGTAGATTGGGAAGTAAGGGTAAATCAGATTAGCATCTAGCACTGTACATATTTTCCTATTTTTCCATCCAAAGCAGTATTTCCCAACTTAGGTTATCTTAAAATTAAAGGGGTAATTATTTGACAATCATTGAATAAACAAAGTAAGCCAAAGAATATTACTTCAGAATTATAGAAACTTTTACTACAATAAAGTATCAAAATATAATGCTATGTTCTTTCAACATATCTTCCATATAGACAAATATACTTTAGAAGTTACCATTTACAATAATCAACACTTTCACCAAAAATCCAGTGTTCTTCCAAGCACACCATGTCAAACAGAGGTTTGGGGATCCTCTATGCACTCATATTTTGGTTGTTTACACATGTCTTTCCGTTTAGAGAGCATGAAGTATAAAGAACCAAGATAAAGGACTTAAAAGTTGGATGAGGTAAGTTTTCCCAACAAAAATCTCCCTAGATAAATGAGCAGACACATTATCATAATAGGGGAAAATATGAGGATTGGTTCAAGTTTCCTGGCATTTTTGTCACCAATGCAGTTTTCAATTTTCTTAAAGCCTTTTTAAAAAATAAAATAAGCCATCATGATCTCCTGTGCATTTTAAGAAAACCTGTCAAAAACATGTCATTGGAATCTTAAAAATACAGCCACCATAACCATGTGAACTAATTTCTCCATCTTGATTTGAACTGTCCAGCAGATCAGTTAAGATTGTACTCTACTTAAAGAAAGTACCTTAATAAGACTAAGATAAATGTATTACTCAGAGAACATCTCTGCAGTAATCCACGGATCACAGAGGCATGTCTATTTATGCTTTGTTTAGGATAAATCTGTACTTGCATGAAGTGGAATTCCAGCAGCGATAACTCTCTACTTACCCTACATAGATACAATATAATACTATGTATTGGTAAAGAGAAATAAAGTTCTGATACATGACAGAACATGGGTAAATGCTGAGATATTAAGTTAAGTGAAATCAATTGTAAAGGATGAATACTTTACGGTCTCACAAATATACAAAAAAAAAACAACAATATTCAAAGCAAATATACAGAAACCGAAGATAATTAATGGCTACCAAGGGTGGGAAGATAAGGAAAAGAGAAAAGGGTAATTTATAGACAGCAATGAGTATATGTCAATGGTAGTGAAATATTTTTAATAAGGCTAAATATAATTGTGGCACAAAATGATTAAAAAAACTCACTATCAAGATTATTCCGATGCAGAGTAACCCTATAATATAGCAGAACTGCCTTTGTGGGTTTTTGCGGCTCTAAACCTTTGCAGGAGAAGAGGCCTATCCTTTTCCTGGTAGGTTCAAAATATTAACTTTATAGTTAGGAGCCTAATAGTATCCTGCTACTCCATCAGGGTGCTCACAAAATGATACCTAAAACTAATATCATTTAAATAGGAAAATACTAACAGATATTTTGGGATGTATAATTTCACCATGATTAAAAGGCCCTTACAAAACAAGCATCTAGTATACATGTAAGTATTGCAAAAAGTGGAGAATCGGGATCGGCATTATACTCTGTGTGACCCAACCACACAATGACAAAAAACTAAGGGTGCACAACAAATCAGGGAGTTCCCGATGGAGTGCCAGGGATATATTTTGTGGCCAGGGCATGCCACCCATCCGACTCGACGGGAGGGCACTCCTGGAGGTCAAAGAACAGACCCTTAACTATTTGTAGGTGCATATATATACACACACATATACACACACATATATACACATATGTATACATATATAACATTGCGGTTTCATATGTATACATGTATATAACATATATAAAAATCATCATTTTTAGTTTCTTTGGTTATTTCATCTTAGGATGCCTGTGCTTTTTGTACATATTGTGGTCTCTGCAGGTCTATCTAGATAAGATAGACTGGATGAACAGTCTGGAGAAGAAGCTGACAGGACTGATGATTCCAGGGTGGGATGTGGGGGTAGGAACATGAGAGATAGGGAGAAGGGGGAAAGGTAGTGGTGTTGACTAGCCCAGGGAAAAGGGGAATAATAATAGATTCAAAATCAGTGACAAGATGGGTGTGAAAGGAACAAGAGAGATTTCTCAAGAGTAATGTAACAGAGAAAAAGTACTGAAGCCCCAATAAAGGCTGAGCATGATGGTGGGACAGGAGGAAAGTAAAAGGAAATAGAGGAAAGAACTGGGTGGTAATGGGCATTTATAGAGGTCTAAAAATAGGCATGTACATAGGAGAATATATTTATATAGGACGATGGGGAAATAGATCAAAGTGCATATACTTATAGGGTTAGTACTAGGACAGCAGATGGACATTGGACCTCCCCTCAAGTACTTCCTCAGTGCAAGAACATTTTGTTCTATTAAATTGGCATTCCATTATGCTCACCTTCCCGACACGATCACTGAAAACCAATGTGTGCACAAGCAAATGTGGTGGAAGTAGATGGTGTCCAGCTATCAAAAGATATAGCATCTGGGGACTTAAAGGTTCGAAAGTAAACAAGCGGCCATCTAGCTGAGAAGCAACAAAGCCCACATGGAAGCAGCACACCAGCCTGTGTGACCACGAGTTGCAAAAGGGCTCAGTTATCAGGATTCTAGAACTAAAAATGATAACAAAGCGTATACACCTTCCTGATATGATCGCTAACGAAAAATGGGTGCATAAACAAATGTGGTGAAGAAAGCGGATGGTGCCCGGCTATCAAAAGATATAGTGTCTGGGGTCTTAAAGACTTGAAAGTAAACAAGCAGCTGTCTAGTTCAGAAGCAACAAAGACCACATGGAAGAAGAACATCAACCGGTGTGACCACGAGGTGTAGAAGGGATCTGATGTCAGGCATCAAAGAACTAAAAATTGTATCATTATAAATGAGGGTGAGTTGTGAATGGGGACCCAAAGCCCATCAATAAGTGAAGCGACATTCCCTCACTGAGGGGTTGCAGGAAGAGAGGAGCCAGTCAAGGTACAGTGAGGCACAATGAGTAACGCAATTTTCCTCTAGTTCTCAAATGCTTCCTCCCACCCACTATCATGATCCCAATTCTATCTTACAAATCCAGCTAGACCAAGGGATGTACACTGGAGCCGGAAACATGGGAAATATCATGGAGTGATACCGAAGGGGTGGAGGGAGGGTGGAGTGGAAGGGGGGCGCCAATTGCAGGGATCTACATATTATCTCTCTGGAATACAGACAGCGGGGAAGTGGGTAAAGGGATACATAGGATAGAGTACAACATGAAAACTAATAACAATGTGCAAATTATTAAGGGTTCATAGGGGAATTGGGAAGGAGGGAAAATATGGAGAGCTGGTACTAGGGGCCTAAGTGGAGGGAGGATGTTTCGGGGGTGATGATGACAACAGGTGTGCAAATGTGTTATACATACAATGACATATATTTTGATTGTGATGGGAGTTGTATGATCCCCGAATAAAATGATTTATTGATTTTTTAATATGTCCAAAAAGTAAAATAGCCTTTAGAAAGGATAAAAAATTTTGAAATAATTTTGATGTAATCCTTCTTAAAGTATTGAAATGAGTTTTAAGTGAGCTCAGGTTACCCTTGTGGTTTAATATTTGCAAATTAAATCTCCTATCATGAAGCTGGAAGCTCTCAAAATGTAATTTAATTCAGTAGATTCTCTAATCCAAATTAGCAAGTAAAATCCAAATAAGCAAGTAAATGATTCATTTATTTCAATTTTAAACTGATAAAATTTATGGGTGGAAAATTACACTTCAATAAAGTTCTTTAAAGAAAAATACTCCAGGCATAATCACTTACAGTAGGAAAACACCCTATTTTTTAGCTACAGGTCATTTATTATTAATTATATTTAATAGAATTTTATTTGAATAAATTTCTTTAACTGACATAAACTTTTCCCTTTCCCATTATTCTTTTTAAAATGTTAATACTGTGGCTCAATAATTCAGTAAAAGTACTCACACAACCAAGAGACAAATAGATAAATGAAACTGTGACATATAAATAAAATGGAATTCTATAAGTAAGAGAAATGAAGTCTTGATGCACACTACAATAAAGGAGCTTGAAGGTATCATGCTAGTGAAACAAGTCTATCACAGAAGGAGAAAGGTATGACCTCACTTACATAAAAAAGACAAGAACAGTTAAATGCTTAAAGATCAACATTCGTGTGGTTAACAGAGGGTAGCAGAGAAGACAGAAAGTGGGGGCATACTGCTTATGGAGTACTGAGTACCAGTGTACAGTGGTGGAAAACTGATTAAGGGCAGGGTTACAAAGCTGATTTATGTAATTGCTGTTAATAAGTTACACATGTGGAAAAACTTGAATTGGCAAACGTCGCCTAACAATACATTTAGTGTTCTGTTCTACTTCTTAGTTCTTTGCATAATGCCTAAGATCCTACAAACATTAAAGCAACCTTCCAAGGTACAACAATTGGTCTCTATCACCTGGTGCAACAGAGGAAGGAGAGACAAGAATATGAAGAAAAAAATGGAATGTGTGGTTGTCTCCATGAAGAACTGTTTCATTTGCTATGATGTCAGGAGAAATGGATAGCACCTACACATCATTACTGAACATTTTGTTAAAGTAATTCCACAGGAATAAGAATTTCACAGAGTTCTGATCAAAAGTGGTAAATATTAACCAGAACTTCAAAGTTCTCATGCACCCTAAATTTCTGGAGGCCTGCAGGCTGAATAAATCTCTGAAAATATTACATTGAGATAAATTTTAAAGGTTAAACCAAAATTATCCCCTGAAGTCTATAACCAAAGAATAGTTTAACTAATAAAGAATGTCTGCCTTGAGCACTGAACTCTTTAAAGATCTATGAGATTAAATTGATAATAGCAAACAGACTAAATAGGAAAAACAAGAAATAGTGAGTCTGTTAACGGGGAGAAAGACCTTGAAAAGGGTAAAAATGGTTGCACAAGGAAAAGAATGTAAACAATGCCACTGAATTGTACACAGAAAAAATGAATTAGTGTGTGTTCTGTTGTGTATCTCCCTAATAACAAAAACAAAGTATTTTAAAGTGTACTTACACTGCAAGAATTTGCTTCTCCTTCTTCCATTGGCTCAACCACCATTTGAATACTGTTTACCTAGAAAATATTGTTAAATAGTTGAAGTTTAGGAATATTCGAAGAATCATTATAACTACAGATCTTCCCCTTCAAAATCTAATAAGATCCATACTTACTAAACACAGAATGGCAAAAGAAGGTATTTAGAAGAGGGTCATAATTAATATAACTTCCCTGTTGTCCTTTAGAACCCTTATTTTCAAAGTTTTACATTTCATTTCATATTGTTTAGAGCTTTCCTGTTATGGGTAAAAAATATACTAAATTACATTAAATGCATGACTTATTATTTCCATTAAGACAGTCTCTTACCAAATATTTGAGCCCCCCTTTTTTTTTTAATTTAAAAACCAAACAGTGAAAATCTATTGTGGGCATATATCAAAATCAAAAGAAGGTTTACATATTATTACCCTGCTATAAATTATTTCTTTCATTCATCTCAGTTCAGTTTTATGAGACTATGCAAGAGAAAAATGTAGTTATGAAAATAAAATTATTTTAATATATAAATCTCAATAGGAAATCATAGTTACTATTTAACCACTACATTAGAAAATAATATAGAGGATTTATCTTATATAAGGGAGAGTTTTATATCAAAGAGCAATTCTATATTAAGAAAACATCACAGCCCAGTCCACACCAAGTCCGTAAGTTTGATATTAGCTCCTATGTTCGATATCAGTCTATAAATTTCTCTTCAGACTCACAGAGCACATGCAATGGCACCAAATGCAGGAAGATCACAAGCCAATATGTGGAAAGTCTTCTGGATTCAGTGGTGGTGAAAGCATCTCCTGTGCTTAAAGTGACCAGATTTGAAGCAGGGGCAGGTGGGCATTAAGGAACTGCTACAGTCAGCTTGTCCTCTTCTCTCTCAGCCACCAAACTCTATAAGCCCTATACCCCTTGAGGGCTGTTTGTCCTCAAGAACATTGTAACCTTTTTTTATAAAAGATAACGTATCAGTCTACCACATAAGGAATACAGCATGTGTAATGACAGGAATGTCAACATGAAAAGTTACTAGGTTCCAAAGTGTAGAATACACTATCAGATGCAGTAAAATGTGAATGAACCTGAACTCTACATCAGAAAAATACCATGGAAGTTACTTATCCAAGAATCAGATATACTTAAAATAGTAAGTCTAAATGTAAGAATTAGAAAAGTCAAAACAATATCAACTTATTATTTCTCTGGACTAGACAAGGCTACCTTGAAGGAGCCCTGGTGGCATAGTGGTTAAGAATTGGGCTGCAATTTGCAGGGTCAACAGTGTGAAACCACCAGCTACTTGGTGGGGGAAGGAAAGGGCTTGCTTTTCCCATAAAGAGTTCCATTCCTGAAAACCCACAGGAGGCACTTCTACCCTATCAAGTAGGTCACTATAAGTGGCATTGACTCGATGGCAATGAGAAGACCACCATTGGTACAAAAACCTTTTTTTAAAATTGCTTTTATTAATTATCCATGAAACAAATTCAACTGAAGCATTCAGCAAACTAACTTTTCTCTTTGAGGGAAGTGTATCTAATAAACGTATGATAATATTTCACTTTTTCATAAATTTCAAATATGATCAAATCTAATATATATAAAGATGAAGGAGGTTGTCACATTCTTATACCCATACTCCTGGCAAGAGCTTAGAATTAGAATTCACCATTGAAAAGGGAATATCTTTCCTCCTTGGCCTCTACTGTCTCGGCTCTTCAGGAACTTCCATAGGCATGTATGTTAGTCCGGGCAGACTAGAGGAACAAATTTCATAGACGTGCATATCAATATAAGGAAAGGGTTTATATATAAGAAAAACAGGATATTAAGAAAGCATCCCAATCCAGTCCAGTATAAAGTCATAAGTCCGCTATCAACCCATATGCCCGAAATCAGTCTATAAAGTCTCCTTCCGACTCATGAAGTCACAGGTGAGGGGGTACAGATTCCCGGCGCTGGCAGGGGTCTCCCCATGGCTCCTCGCTTCCAGGGCTCAGGGTCCATCAACAGCAGAAGTAACTCATTGCTGGCAGAGGTCTCCATGTGGCCGCCCCAGCTTCAGATGTCTGGCTCCATCAGGGCAAAGCCATGTGGTCTCTCCAACGACTCCTCCAGCTTCTCGGACGCTGCCATCTTGTCTGTGATTAATCGTCTCTGAGACTAACTCCCAACAACTGGGGAAGATAGCTTCTCATCTTCACGAGGGAAATATCGCGAGATTTCCCAGAAGTCTCAGGAGAAAGCCATGCCCACATAGAGGCCTCATTGGGCACTCAATGGCTATCTCCAGATTAACAGGTTAGACTCCACCCCTACATTTCAATCATAAAATTAACATAAGCACATGACTGCCTCAGCATGCGCCACAAATACCCTCTTAACTCCCAATCTTGCTAATTCCTAAAATGGTGGCCATTTCTTCATCCCTGGAAGTTTGGGGTGATTTTTTTAAGTCATTTTATTAGGGGCTCTTACCGCTCTTATAATAATCCACACATCAATTATATCAAGCACATTTGTATCTATGTGGCCATTATTTTCAAAATATTTTCTTTCTCTTTGAGCCCTTGGTATCAGCTCCACCCCCTTCCCCCTCATTGATCAGTGACAAATTACAACATTATTATTATTATCTTCATAGCTTACACTACCTGCAGTGTCCCTTGTCTGTGCCCCTGGGGAGAGGCAGGTTACATAGTGATCATTGTAGTCCAGTTCCCCGTTTCTCTCCCTATCCCCCCCACCTAACACCTACTCTCATTGTATCGATACTCTCATCACTGTTCTTGAGGGGTTTATCTGTCCTGAATTTCATGTGTTGAGAGCACCTGTCTGCACCAGTGTGCATGCTCCAGTCTAGCATGATTTGTAAAGTAGAACTGGAGTCATGATACTGGGGAGGGAAGAGTGTTAAAAAACTAGAGGGATGTTATATATTCTGTCAGTACTGTGCTGCACCCTGTCTTGTTCTTTCCTTGTGACCCTTCTGTGAGAGAATGTACAATTATCTACAGATGGGCTCTGGGTCTCCACTCCAACCTCCACCATTTATATCAATACATTTGTTTGTTTGGGGTCTTCTGACTTCTGACACTGTATGCCACTGACACCTCATGACCACACAGGCTGGTGCTTCTTCCAAGTGGGCTTTGTTTCTTTCTTGCTAGATAGACTCTTGTTTAACTTCAAGATCACCAGGCACCATCAGCTTTCTTTACCACATTAGCTTATGTACCCATTTTGCATTCAGCAATCGTTTAGGAAGGTAAACATCACAGAATGACAAGTTAATAGAACAAAGGGTTCTTGCATTGAGGGAGTACTTCAGTAGAGACCCAATGCCATCTGTTACTTTAATATTTAACATTTAAATATATACACATACGCCTACATACCTATCATTATATATTAATGTATTTACATATATGCATGCCTATATTTATTCCTCTATAAATGTCATTTGCCACCTAGATCTTTCCTCCTGTCCCACTGCCATGTCCGACCTTCATTTGACTCTCAGTGCTTTCTCTCAGCTACATTGCACGTAACCAAACCTATCAGGTATTCTGTTCCCTCCATGCCATCGATCTTAGATCTCTTATTGTTAGCTTGTCCCAAAGTTTGTTGGCTACCCTCTTCCTTTCTCTCATCTCCTCCTCTCCCATGTTCCCCCCAAGCCCTATTGTTTTCTCCTCAGGATCGATTATCCTGCCTATCCTATAAGAATAGATATAATATTGAGGATTTCTATTAGACGGTTGCCAAATTATATTTTTACAACTGAAGTTTTACAGGAACAACGCAACAATGTTTAGCTTGCGTATTATTGATGAACTTAAACATTTGCTATATGGCCCTATACAGAAAAGGGCTGCTAAGTCATAATCTAAAGTGCTTGAAAATTAAGCACAAGGCAAGATGGTCTAGGGGGGAAAAAGAAAATTTACCACTGATGTTTATTTCTAAGAGTGAACAAAAAAGTTTTTAAATACAAAACAAATAGAACTTCTTATAACAGCTGAGATTATATAAAACTACTAATCTTCTTGCTCTCCTAATTATAAATTAAAACTTTTGAAATACCTGAAAACTGGGCTGAGCCCCGGTGGCGTAGTGGTTGTGCGCGGGACTGCGGCCCACTTGGATGGAGGTTCGGTTCCAGCAGTGGGGCTGGGCCTCCTACTACCAGCACCGGAGAGCAGTGATGCCCCCCCAAAAAAATACCTGAAAACTAACCAAAAGCAAGTGGATAAGGGAAATACATCAAAATTTGTGGGGAAAGTATACTTTCATAAATTCCCCAGATTTACATTTCTTCTTGTGACATGCTAGCACAAAAACTTATACCAATTAGAGGAGTCAACAGAACAATCCTACTAATAGCAAAAGGATGGAGATAATAAGAATCAGAGCTGAGATTCACTAGAGAAAAAAAAACAAGAAAATTAAGGAAAAACTTAATGCGCTAAAAGTTGGTTCATTGAAAGGATTAACAGAATTGAAAGACCACTGGTAAACCTAAACAAAGAAAGGAGGGAATAATTGTAAATTGGGAATATGAGGGATGAAACAGAGAACATAACAACGTACCCCAATGAAATCAAAAGGATAACTTCACAGTACTAAGAAGGTCTGTATTCTAACAAATTCAACAACTTGGAAGATATGGACAAATACTTGGATACACAATCAGTCCCTACATTATCCCAGATGGATGTCAAGAATCTCAACAGACCCATGACAATGGAAGATATAGACAAGGTTATCAAAGGATTACCAAAAAAAATCACCTAGGCCAAATGGCTTCACAGGAGGATTCTACCAAGCATTCAAGGAAAAACTGAATCAAATCCTACACAAACTCTTCCAGAACATAGAAGATAGAAAATACCCAAACTATTTCTATGAAGCTAGTATAATTCTGACACCTAAAGTGGGCAAGGATTCCACAAAAACTGAGAACTACAACCCATTATTTCTTATGAACATTGATTCAAAATTCCTTAACAAAATACTGGCCAATAGAAAACAAAAACATATAAAACAAATAATTAGCCATGATCAAGTGGGGTTCATAGCTGGGATGCAGGGATGGTTCAACATATGAAAGCCCATTAGTAGTATCCACCACTTTGATATGAAAAACTGTAAGAATCACGATAATATCGATACATACAGAAAAAGCATTCAACAACATCCAACACCTTAAGACAATCAAGATAGGAATAGAAGGAAAATTCCTCAATCTTGTACAAGCTATATAAGAAAAATAATAGTCAGCATGGTAGCCAATGGAGAAAAAACAAAAACAATTCCACTGCAAAGAGGAACCAAACAAGGATGCTCCTTGTCCCCACTCCTATTTAACATCATGGTGAAGGTTCTAGCTAACATCAAAAGACAAAGAAAAGACATCAGAGGTATTCATCTGGAAAGGAAGAAGCAAAACTATCGATATTCGCAGATTCTATACATCGAAAATCCCCTAAACTTCTTAAGTGAGATGTTGGAAGCAATCGAGGAATAAGAGAGAATGGGAGGATACAAGATCAACAAACAGAAATCCATCGGTCTGTTGTACACATCAAACAAGATCACAGAAGAGGCAATTTAAAAGGTAGTACCCTTTACAATACCCAAGCACAAATTGAAATATCTAGGGATATACCTGACTAACAAAATGAAAAATCTGTATGAGGAAAATAAGAGAACACTATTACAAGAAACTAAGTGTGACCCCAACAAAGGGAAGAATACCCCATGCTCATAGATGGAAAGACTCAATATAGTAAAGATGTCAGCTCTGCCCAAGGCACTATGTAAGTTTAATGCTATCCTGATACAAATATCATCATCCTTCTTCAGATAATTGGAAAAACTGATTACCAAATTCATATGGAGAGGGAAGAAGCCCAGAAATAGCAGAGAACTCCTCAACAAAAATAACTCAATGGGAGGGCTTGCTCTTTCTGACTTTAGCACCTTTTATACATACATCCACAGTGGTCAAAACAGTGTGGTACTGGTATAGGTACAGATATTCAGAACAATGAAAAAGAGTTGAAGACCAGAATTTAAAACATCAGCATGCAGGCAACTGATTTTTGATACGGACCAAAAAAAAAATATCAGTTAGGAAGCAGATACTCTCTTCTATAAATGGTGCTGGGGAAAATGGGATATATACCTATGGAAAAATGGAGTGAGATCCTTACTTTACTCCATGAACAAGAATAAACTCAAGGTGGATCAGAGAACTTGAGGTAGGACCATTAATGAGGGAATTGGGACAAACCTGAGAACCTTGGCACAGGGAATACATAGGCTATCAGAAATAGGGAAGGATATAAATTCAGATGAGTCACAAATTGACAATTCAGATACACTAAAGATAAATCACCTGTGTACATCAAAAGAATTCACCAAGAGCGCAATAAGAGAGCCCACGGACTGAGAAAACATCTTTAGCAAGACACATCAGACAAAGGCCTTATTACTAAAATCTACAATACTTTGAAAGATTACAATAAGAGAAAAACTAACTGCCCACTGAGGAGACAGGCAGAGGGCCTCAGCAGAAGTTTCAGAGAGACAGAAATCTGAATGGCCAATAAACAAATGAGAAAAAAGTTTCCAATCATTAGCCAAAAGAGAAAAGCAAATTAAAACAACTGAGATATAACCTAACAACCACAAAGATAGCCCAATTCTAAGAAATCAGAAAGCAACAAGCGTTGGAGGGGTTATGGAGAGATAGATCCTCTGATCCACTGCTGGTGGACCTGTAGGTATGTACAGCCACTATGGAAATTAATTTGACAATATCTAAAACAGATGGAAATTGAGCTACCATACAATCCAGCAATACCCCTATTGAGCATATACCCAGATGAGGCAAGAAACAAACCACAGCCAGATATCTGTGCTCCAATGTTCACTGCAGCACAATTCACATTTGCAAGGAGTTGGAAACAACCTAAATTTCCATCAACAGAAGAATGAATTAAAAACTGTGGTACATACATACACATTGCTAAAAAGCAGAGATGAGTGCATGAAGCATATAACTGCATGGGACAAATGGAGGAAATTAAGCTAAAAGAATTAAGTCAAGCACAAAAGGACATGTACAATGTGAATCCCCTGAGGTAAGCTTTAAGAAATGCAAAAGGGCACAGGGAAAAAGCTACCATGCAAAAACATTCCTGGGGTGAGGTTTAGGTAGTATGTCAGGTGCCAGACCAAATTCAGAGTGGGAGATAGAAACTAAAAATGGGAGTGGGAGATAGAAATGTGTAGCAGAGGAACAGGGCACTAACCCACCCAATGGGAGGGTATTGTCTATATTTCCACAAGGAAAGTGGGACCACACTTCAAAGGAGTCTTCTGGAATGTGAATGCAGCATGTTGGCATGGAACTGGGAGCCAGTGGAGGGGTTCGAGGGCTGGCCCAAATCCCAAATACTTGGACAGCCACACCTCCCCCCAGAAGCATTTAGAGGACAGCAGTGAAGCTGCAGCTCGGGGAGAGGGACATGTCTAATCAGAGCACACCGGGAGCAAATGAAGTGGGAGGGAGAGAGAGTGGAGCACATCATGACCCTCCAGGCCTTGAGGAAGATATCCCCGCTCAAAACAGCCAATGGAGAGGGGAACATATGGCCAGTAGCACTATGACACATGACATCCCTCGCTAATCCATGACCCTAAGGGGAACACTGGAGATACAGTGTCGGGATTGCTCCCAGTTTGACCCCACCACAGGAAGGCAAAATACTAAAGGCAAGCGGCAAAGCAGCAGGAGGCATAGGGCAGGGAGCTCCCAGGGGAACACCAATGATAGATTTAGGAGCCAAGGTGTGGCACCTCATTGGACTCCATCGAAGGACAATCCTAGGGATCAACAAACAGACCTTGAACTATTCACAGGTTTTTCTTTTTTTGTCATTGTTTTTTTTTTTTTTTTTGCTCTGGTCACTTTGCTTTCTTTTGTTGCTTTGTTTTGCTATGGCTTGCTTTTGTGTGCATATTATTGTTGACAGGTCTAATTAGGTAAGATAGGCTGGATGAACAGTCTGGAGGGGAAAACAATGGGACTGATGATTGATGGGGAAGATATAGTGAAGGAGGAGTTGAGGGAATGATACTGACCAACTCAAGGACAAGGGAACAACAAGTGATCCAAAATCAGTGGCAAGGTGAGTGCAAAAGGCCTAGTAGGGATTAGCCAAGGGCAATGTGACTCAAAGGAATCACTGAAAGCCAAATGAAAACAATCAAGTATCAAACATCAAAGAATAAAACATCACATCAATGTGAATGAGGCTGAGTGCAGATTGCGGACCCAAAGCCCATTTATATGAAACTGGATATCCCCTTACAGAAGGATTGTGGGAAAGAGATGAGCCATTAAGGGATCCATTTAGCAATGAAGAAACATATCACTTTCCTCTAGTTCTTAATGCTTCCCCCACTATCATGACCCCAATTCAACTTTACAAATCCGGCTAGATCAGAGGATGTACACTGGTGCAGACAGGAATCAGAAACAGATGGAGTAACAGGATAGATGATCCCTTCCAGACCAGTGAGAGTGATGATATCAGAGGGTGGAGGGAACGTGGGGTAGAAAAAGGGAACAGATTATAAGTATCTACATATAACTTCCTGCCTGGGGGACGGACAACAGAAATATGGTTGAAGGGAGTCATCAGAGAGTGTAAGATATGACAAAGTAACAATAATTTATCAAGGGTTCATGAGGTAGGGGGGAGTAGGGAGGGAGAGGTAAAAAATGAGGATTTGAAACCAAGGTCTCATGCAGAAATAAAATGTTTTAAGAATGATGAGGGCAACAAATGTACAAATGTGCTTTACATACAATGAACGGATACATGGATTGTGATAATAGTTGTAGGAACTCCCAATAAAATGATTTAAATTTTAAAAATGAACCATATGCAAGTAACTTTAGAACCAAAGCATAACACTTAAATGTTCAATCATTATATCTGCTCTATGAATCAAGATGACGGAAGAAATAGTAAACTTCAAGATTGATTAAATTACCCATAAGAAAATAAAGATTTGTTTTAATTAAAAGAGCTTCAGAGACCTGTAGAATAACATCAAAAGGGTTAAGTCCCATATCACTGAGATCTCCGTAAAATAATGAGATCAATGTAGAAAAAAATACATGAAAATTAAATAAGAATGAAATATACAAATTATATACATGGAAATTTAATAAGAAAAACTGACAAAGAATCAAAGAATCGAATGATGGTGCTAGAGAAAAATATTGAAACTACCATAGACAGTCGAAAAAAAGCCACATCTGTCTTAGAAGTACAGCCAGAATGTTCCTTAGAAACAAGCATGGCAAGAGTTGGTCTCCGCTATTTTAGACATGCTAAAGGGAAAGACCTCTACATGGAGAAGGACATCATGCTTGGTAAACTGGAGGTGCAATACAGAAGATGACGGTCCCCCAAATGGATTGACACAGTAGCTATCATAATGGGCTCAACTATAAGAACAAGAGTGACAGTGGCGCTGGGTCAGGTGGTTTCTCCTTCTATTGTACACAGGGCTACTATTGGTAAGAACTGACTTGACAACACCTAACAACCACATGCTACTACAAAGATCTGCACACAAGTATTTACATCATCTTATTTCACATTTGTCCCAAATCAGAAAACCCAAATAGCCTTCACCTGGTGAGTGGATAAACTACTGTATAAGCATATAATGGAATTACTATTCATCAATAAAAAGAAAAAAATGTTGATATTTGCAACATGGATAATTAATAAGTATATTTTATAATTAGTGAAAGAAGCCACACCCAAAAGGCTGGTATACATATTATATGGTGTCATTTATGTGACATTCTGGACAATGCAAAAATATAAGACTGGAGAACAGCTTAGGATGACAAAAGTTAGAGCTATAAGGTACCCTGATTAAAAAAGCAGGGGTCCTCAAACTTTTTAAACAGGGGCACAATTCACTGTCCCTCAGACCATTGGAGGGCCGGACTACAGTTGAAAAAAAAACTATGAGCGAATTCACTGCGGGTCCGGAATGAATCGACTGCTAAGCAGGACAGGCAATAGTGGCAAAAACACCCGAGGTCAGATAAATGTCCTCAGCAGGCCGCATGTGGCCCGCGGGCCATAGTTTGAGGACCCGTGTGTTAGGTGTTCAAGAAACTATTCTGCGTTTTGATTAAAGTAGAAGTTACACAACTCATAAATTCATCTGCCCCATAGCCTAAGAACAACATCTAAAAAAGAGTGAATTTTACTTATGCAAATTTTGAATACTCCCATTAAAAAGTAATTTAAAGACAATTTAACTACTTCATTAGCAAATAACATTACTTGACTAGCATCTTTCATCTAAAATATTCAAGGAGAATAAAACAAAATCACCAATGATGCCTATTTTGGAGACGGATATATCAGTTCTTATTTTATCTCTCTGTAGTTTTGCCCATTGATAACTCTCTCCTTTGAACATCTTGCCTTCTATGACTTTAAACTCTCATTTTTTGCTTTTGTTTAACAATGATTACTTTTATTTCTGGCTCAACCTATGTCTCCCCAAGGGGGTTCCAGCAGAGTGTCCTGCATAGTCACCACCATGCAGCTTCTGGTCCTGTCATTTCTGGGTACCTGGAATCTAGATTCTTCCCTATAGTCTCAACCAGAAGTTTGAAGCATATGTACCAGATTGAAGGGGCCCTCAGACTTGGCGCTAACCACATGGACAAAAGTCTTGTAGAACACAGCACCCTTCGACAACCTGGTGACCAGATCCACAATTTTGTGTTGCTGGGACTGGCCACATAGATTTCCTACGTGTAGCGGGATATTCCATCTTCGAAGTTATACTGGCACTTCTTCCCCAGCTCTGTGTAGGTTCCCAGGTGCCAGCACAACTGGTGCTGAGTCCCTAGGATGTTGCCAGCATGATCACAGTGCCCTTCCATTTTCCTGAGGCCAAAGTGTTTGCCAGGTGACTTTCCACCAAGGTTTTTGGAGCTGCCATCTATCTTCCTAGAAGCATACCAGACAGCAAGAGCTGGTGCCTTCAGGAGGTTCAAGAGGGCAGCTGTCCGCACCCTCAGCACCAGCAAGGGTGACACCCATGCTTACTTGATACCAACTTCTGTTTTGTTATTTTAACTTTTTAATTATGAAATAGAAGTTTACAGAGTGGGTCATAATTCTACATTCAACAATTCATATATATTCTGAATCAACGAATCCACTATAATTCCATCGATGTACCACTACCTATCTTAATGTATGCTGTTTCCGTTCTTCCTTCTTTTTTATTCCTCTCAACTTTGACACGAGTAAAATACTGCCCTTTTGATCTTAAGTGGTTGATTAGACTGACATGGATATGAATTCAGTTCCACATCTGAAACATAAGGCCCATAGTTTTGATTTCCACCAGATTCTAACCAAGCAGTAAGCCATTTTTTTTAAATTGGACTTTTGAATTTCCTGGAAACATTGCAGATTCTCAGGAAATTGACTTAATTTATCTTCTTGTCTCATTGCACATTTTATCCCCAGGCAAATTCACTTACTGATATAACCAATATTCACTCAGACTATTTTTCTCAGTTCCTAATTTACATATCCGGCTTCTTACTTGACATTTCCACTTAGTTATTTCACATTTTTCTCAAAAATAATAAACATAAAAATGACTTAGCTATTTCCACCACCATATCATCCTTTCTTCGACTGAACATATAGAGATGGGAACCAAAGAAAATAAAACTGCTAGAATCGACATTACATGTAAAGAGAAACATTCAACAAGAGAGTCCAATATTAGGACAGAAACTATACAACAAAATACAGTAAGCCTCTTGGAGATCTTGGTTAAAAAAAACTAAGACTGTTTTCCTGTATTTCCTCTCTCACAGTCATTAAGTTAATTCTAACTCATACCTCCCCGAAAAGACAACTCATAACTGATTCTCAGAAAGCAGAAAGTCTGATATTTCTCTTGAGGAGTGGCTGGTGAATTCCAACTGTTGAGTTTACAATTAGCAGCCCAACTCACAATGCCACCAGGGCTATTTTCTGTTACCTTAATTACTCTTTAATTCCACTTCATACCATCACATATCTAATTCATCTTGAAGTTATTAGCATGTAAAGTGTATATATCTCAGAAAGATCATTGTTTCCTGGAAAATGTGCAAGCCACCAGAAATAATCTTTGAAGACAGAGTGTTCTGTTATATTTAGTTCACATATTCCCATCAAGTACCAGGCTTTCAATAAAAGAATACTCATTCAAACTTTCAGTAAGATGGCAGGCTTGGCAGGTATGCTACAGAGATCTTTTAAAACAAAGACATGAGAAAACAAATGAAACAGAGATGATGATAATCATGGGACTGTGAGCTTCAGAAGAAAGTATATAGAAATGACTAAAAACCTTATAGGAGAAGAAATTGAACAAAAACAACAAGAAAAGACACCGAAGTGTGAACTGTCAGTTGGCCTGACTCAGTGCAGCCATTTTGAACTTTTACAAGTAGTATTCAATGAAGACAACAGCCTGACAACACAAACATATTTTGCCACCCAGTGGCTGTTTATACCACAGCTCTGCATAGCCAAAAGTTCTGGCTTGAAGTCAGTTATACCATCATAGATCTGATTCCTGTTACACCATTCCACATCTGAATGCACATGAAACACCACCACCCCCGAGCCCCCAATAGAACAGCAGAATGCATAGTACTGGACCAAATATCTAGCCTCAGCTACCTAGATCAATAATTGCTTCTCTACCAAGCTGCCCTAAACACAGCTACCCTTTGGGCCTGAAAGAGCTATTTTGAGGACCCAAAGTGGCCAAAGCCCAAATGAATCCTCCTTCTGCAGGCTTTCTCCTGTCTTTTTATTCTTTTCCTTTCTCTATCTAGCTTTTTATCCTTTGTTTCTGGTTTTCATTTTCTTATTGCCTTTTTCCTATCTTTTGTTATCCCTGTCCATCTTTATTTTCATTCTCTTTCCCCTAAGTTTTTTCTTTACTATGATCATTTTTCTGTTTTCCTTTCCTAATTGTGCTTAATGCACATTTTCTTTCCCTGATTTTATTTTTTTACTTATTAAAATATTTTTTGTTATTTGTCTGAATTCCATTTTTCCTTTATTATTTTTTCTTTTGCTGTTTTTGTTTTGCTTTCCTCATTCTTACAAATTAGATACCCAAAATAGGAAGAATAAAAGCTTTAAGTGGCTGCCTTACAAACTTTATGGGTGGTGGCATATTTTAATAACATTATGGTGTAAGATCTTACTGCAAATGTTAGGCATACAATATTTTTGTTCTGTTCAGTTACAGACCATTGTTAAAATTAACTTGCATATTTTCAGTTATATGCATTTTAGTTTAATACTGTTAGGCACAAAAATGATTTTACTATTTTCCTTGCTTTAAAATTTATATATGACTAAAAATTTATACACATCTCAAGCTGGAAAGGGGTAGACTGTAATAGGTTTTCTGTGCCAACATGGCATCCATAAGAAGATACTGGTGCAGTCTTGCCTATCAATCAAGGACAAGCTTGATGGTACCTCCTAGTATGCATGACCTTCTCATAAGGAGGGTCATGTGAATTTCCTCCCTCTCCCAGTATCCATCTTCCTGCTGATGAGCCATGCTGACACCTGTACCAGCCCTGTGATGCTTCCACTCCCATTTGAGCCACATGACTTTTCACTCACTGGTCTATGATCTTCCTGCATTCTGCATCATTCCTTGTTGCTGCATGACTCTGAAGAGGGCTTTATGGACTAGTATTGCATTTATGGACTAGTGTTGGATTTATGAACTTGATCTGGACTGGGTTGGGATGCTTTCTGAATGCATAATTACGGCTTTAATATATGTGTGTGTGTGTGTGTATCACTGAATTTGTTTCTGTAGTCATCCCAGCCTAACACAACCTCCAATGGGGGACAGAAACTATGCCTATGGGTCCAAGCAACATTCATACTTCTTACAACCCTACTTACTGGGGAAGAGTCACTACCCTCTCCTGTGCTACCTGCTTGCCAATAGGCAACATCCAGCAAAAGATAAACCTGCTCTCAACTTTACTATACAAACAGCAAACAGCACATATATCACATTTTTTAGATAACAGCCACCAGAACATATATAGCAAGTACCTAAGACCATACCAACATAAAATTATGCACTAAATAAATACAGAGCACCACCGTAATGTCTCAAAGGCCATAGACAATTTGAGCTCACATGAATAAACAAAACAGAGTGGTTCAAACAAGTGATCAAAACATAGAACCAAAACTATCTGAGGAAGAAATGGAATAAAACTACCTGACAAGGAATTCAAAAGATTGAAGGAGCTCTGGTGGGTGATGGGATCACAAGTTGGGCTGCCATCTACATGGCCAGCAGTTCAAAACCACCATAAACTCCTGAACCTTCTAGTCCTGTAAGCACTTACATTCTTGAAAATCCACAGGGGGTTTATATGAGTCAGCATGAACTCGATGGCAGTGAGTTTAGTTTGATTTTCAATAGATTTGAGAGAAAGATCGAGAAAACTACACATCAAAGAATTAAAAACTCAGAAAAAATAGAAAAAAAATCAGGAAAACACTCCAAAAACTAACAAAATAAATAAAAACTTATAAACCATACAAAATCAGCAAATATAAATCCAGAATATTAATACTAAGAATTCAGAAATATGTGTGTATATATATATATATATATATATATATATATATATATATATATATATATATATATTAAAAGGGCAAAAGAGTTGGATTAAACCCCAGGGCTACACATGGTAGCCAACTGGAGTGGGGGGACAGGGTTGGGGGGTGAGGCAGATGGTGATGTGTAGAGAGGGAATGCAGTACTAACCCATCCAAGGGAAATGTATTGTTTATAGCTCCACAGGGAAAGAGGGACCAAACTTAAACCCAGTGATCCAGTATACGAATGCAGCATGACAGCATGGAGTGGGGAACCAGTGAAGGGGTCACAGATCGTTCTGAGCTTACAACCCCAACCCCAACTACAGGGGCAGCCGCCTCTCTACCAGGGGAGTTTGCCTGGGAGGTCAGCACTGAAGCTGCAGCTTGGGGAGTGAGAGATGCCTGACTAGAGCACATGAGAACAAATGAAGGGGGAGGAAGAGAGAATGGAATGCACCCTGGCCCAACGAGCTTTCAGAACGATATTCCCACTCAGAACAGCTGATGCACAAAGAAGATCATATGGCCGTCCCCACTAAGAAATACTCGCTGACCCAAGGCCTTTCGGGGTCAACAATGGAGAAACAGGGTCAGGATTATACCGTCTGATACAAGCACACCATGGCAAAACACTAAAGGTGTGCAAAAGAGCATGGAGTTCCCAATGATATACTTTGGAGCCAGAGTGTGGCACCCCATCCGACTCAACCAGGGGACACTCCTGGAGGTCAACAAACAGACTAAACTATTTACACGTTTTTATATTGTTGTTATTTTTATTTTTTTACATAAATATATATGACATTGGAATTTTTTTGTTGTTATCATTGTTTTATTTTCTGTGGTTGCTTCATTTTGGGTGCCTTTTTGTACATTTTGTGGTCTCTGCAGATCTATCTAGATAGGATAGGCTGGATGAACAGTCTGGAGGCAAAAACGACGGGACTGATCGTTCTAGGGTGGGGGACATGGGAGAAGGGGAGGAAGGGAAAAGGAAGTGGTATTGACCAGCCCATGGATAATGGGATAGCAATTTATTCAAAATCAGTGACAAGGTGGGTGAGAGAAGTTCGATAGGGACTGATTAAGAGTAATGTAACAGAGAGAAAATACTGAAACCCAAATGGAGACTGAGCATGATAGTGGGATAAGAGGAAAATAAAAGGAAATAGAGGAAAGAACTGGGCGGTAAAGGGCATTTATAGAGGTCTAAATACAGGCATGCACATAGGTAAATATATTTATTTATGATGATAGGGAAATAGATCTATGTGCATATACTTATAGGCTTAGTAGTAGGACAGCAGATGGAGAGTGGACCTCCACTCAAGTACTCTCTCAGTGCAAGAACATTTTGTTCTATTAAATTAGCATTCCATGATACTCACCTTCCCGATATGATCACTGAAGAAAAATGTGTGCATAAGCAAAGATGGTGAAGAAAGCTGATCATGTCCAGCTATCAAAAGATGGAGCGTCTGGGGTCTTAACGGCTTGAAAGTAAACAAGCAGCCATCTAGCTCAGCCATCTAGCAACAAAGCCCACATGGACAAAGCACACCAGCTTGTGGGACCAAGAGGTATCAAAGGAATCAGTTATCAGGCTTCAAGAACTAAAAATCATAAGATTGCGTGCTCACTTTCTTGATATGATCGCTGAGGACAAATGTGTGCATAAGCAAATGTGGTGAAGAAAGCTGATGGTGAGAGCCTATCAAAAGATATAGTGCCTGGGGTCTTAAAGGCTTGAGTAAACAATTGGCCATCCAGCTCGGAAACAACAAAGCCCACATGGAAGAAGCACACCAACCTATGTGACCATGAGGTGCTAAATGGATCTGGTGTGAGGCATCAAAGAACTAAAATTTTTTTTAGGCATTACTGCCCTCTGGTGGTGGGAGTAGAGGTCCAGCCTTTGCTCCTGTGCAGCTGGAATTGAACCTCCATCCCAGTGGGCCACAGTCCTGCGCACAACCACTACGCTACCAGGACTCAGCCCAAAGAACTAAAATTATATCATTACAAATGAGGGGGAGTAGAGATTGGGGACCCAAAGTACATCAATAGGTGAAGCGACATCCTCTTACAGAGGGGTTGCAGGGAAAAGATGAGCCAGTTAAGGTAAGAGTAGAAGCAATGAAACATGCAACTTTCCTCTAGTTTTCAAATGCTTCTTCCCATCCACTATCATTATCCCAATTCTACCAGACAAATCCAGCTAGACCAGGGAATGTACACTGGAGTTGGAAACATGGGGAATTTGGGATAGATGATTCCTCAGGACTAGTCATGGGAGTGGTGATACGGGGAACATGGAGGGATGGTGGAATAGAAAGGAGGAACCAATGTCAGGGATCTACATATAACCTCCTCTCTGGAGCACGGACAACAGGGAAGTGAGTGAAGGAGCACATTGGACAGTGTGTGATATGAAAAAGTACTAACAATTTGTAAGTTAAGTGCTCATTGGGGGGGGGGCAAAGGGAAATATGGGGAGCTGGAACTGGGGGCCAAAGTGGAGGGAGGGTGCTTTGAGAGTGATAATGACAACAAGTGCATATAACTGATGTATGTATGGATCGTGACGGGAGTTGTATGAGTCCCCAATAAAATGATTCAAAGAAAAAAAAACGGAGGAGGAAAGAGAAGCTTATATCAAGAGCTCAAGTAGAAAATATTTGGAAATGAATATGG
>PVJH01013772.1:0-59232 GCA_004026705.1 Nesogale talazaci
CCCCTTCTTCCTCCATTTCTAAAGAACATTCAGGCTGTACTTCTTTCAAGACAAAATCCTTTGTTCTTCAATGATATTCAGATGCCTCGATTGTTTCCTAGGCTTCCTGACTCATTGACATGCATCTGAAGCAATTGAAAAATTACCTAGGCAGAGATCAGGTGCATATCAGTTCTTAAAGCGGCATCTTTGCTCTTTTCCTCTTTAAAGAGGTATCCGGTAGCATAGTGGCCAATAGAATGAGTTCTTTGCTTTCTACAGTGCTCCTTTGATGGGCATTGATTGTGGAGTCAAGTAAATTCAATCCTCGCAAGAATTATTGTTTTCTCTATGTTGAGGTCTATTCCGTACTAAATCTTTGATCTTCATCAGAAAGTGCCTCAAATTCGCTTGGCTTTTAATAAACAAGGTTATGTCATCTGCACATCACAGGGTATTAATATATCTTCTAATCCTTATGCCATATTCGTCATATCATCCAGTCCCTCTGATTATTTGTCCAGCACACTGAGTTGAAAATGTACAGTGTGAGTGTGTGTGACCCTGATATACAACTTTCATAATTTAAACCACATGATGACCCCTTATTTTGTTCCAATAACTGCTTCTTAGTCTAGGTACACATTCTCCATGAGCACAATTAAGTGTTCTGGCATTCTCATTCTTCAAACTGTTATCTATCCCTAGTTCCTGATCATTTGAAAGTTATTTAGTGTTAAGTGAATGGCTTTAACTTGAGTTCTTAATTGGCAGAGCATCCACTTGAACCAAGTCCCTGCTCCAAGTTGGGCACGCTCTCCGTCGCACTAGATTTCTAGAATTTAAGAGCACCTCTGCAGCAGCAAAGAAAATGAATTCCTAGAATGAAGCCAGCAGGCCAGAGTCAAGACGCAAACCGTCAACTGAGGAATGCTCGAAGTCACAAAGGTTGAGAGAAATTAAACAGAACTGCGGAAGGCAGATCCCTGACCCTCACTGGAACGTCACCGTGTTGGAATATTTTCTTAATCTTGAATTTATCCATCCGTCTTTCGCTTATTGGGGGGCACTTCCTAGGTAACACAAACAGACATGTCTTGGAAGAGGCTCCACCAGAATGCGCCTTAGAGGGAAGGATGGTGAGATTTTTGTCTTGAGTACTTGGGACATGTTGTCAGAGTCTAGAGAAGGACATAAAGTAGAGGAGCAGCAAAAAAAGGAGAAAGACATTCAGCAAGATGGGTTGACCGAGCAGCTACCATGATGGATCAAACATAAGAATAGCTGTGAGGATGGGGCGTGGCTGAGCAACGTTCCCTCCTGTTGTGCACTGAGTCGCTCCTGGCTCATCGACACGTAACTACAGCAACAGCAATGTAGAAAGTGGGATGTATTATAGAATGTGGGCATTTCTGGTTGGACATAAAAATCTAAACTGAGGGACCCTGAGAAGAACATCCTGCTAAGGGTTCAAGGAGTGATCTCTTAGTGTCTTGACCGACACAAGGTGCTATAATTTACCCAGAAGTATCTAAAGTTCAGGTCTAATCCTCCACACAGGCCTTTTTAGCAAAAAAAAAAATGTGCTTAGCCTTCCTACCTTAAAGCCACAATCTATTCCACGTCTGATCTTTCTACATTGATTCTTAAGGAGCCCTGGTGGTGCAACAATTAAGCATCCAGGTCCTAAGAGACGTTTTGACAGTTCACACCTCAGCAGCTCTACAGTACAAAGATCTGGCAATCATCTCCTGTAAAGATTCTGGTCGAAGAAGACCATAGGGGAGCAGTTTCACTCTGTCACGCAGGGTCACTGTGAGTCAAAATTGGCTCAATCTATTCATCTACCACAACACACAGACTCTTACTTGTGTACACCATATTTTATGGGAGTTTAATCAGAGTGAAGAGACCACGCGGCACAGTATTTTAAAGTTCACATTATGTTGTTTGCCTTAACCTGTGGCTGCATGTCTTGTATAGCTGTGGCACTTGCCATCTGCAGGATTGTCTGCCTTGTGAACGGACTCGCCTTCACCAAACTGACTATGCGTCCTTATTTTATGCCAAACTGTAATGAACATTCTCGTGCGTATGGGTTGTTTTTCCTTCTTATGATACATTTCCAAGAGGGAGGTTGCTGGGGCACGGTCTGAACATTTTTGCAACTCTCGGTACATACTGCTTATCATATGGCTCCCCAAAATGCAGTGTGGCTCATGAGGCCAATGGCAAAAGTGCTAAGATTAAGAGTAATGCTCATAGATACACAGCCTTCCCATTCAGAAACTTGGCATAGCTCTCCTTCTGTTCATTTACTTTCATTTTTTTTCATATCGCTTAGAGCTTGTATTAGCACCATGGAACCTCCTCCAGCATTTGTGTGGCCTTTTCAAATGGCCTTATTTAACAGGTACAATTTGTATACATCCCTGAAGTACACCCCCCTGACTACTGCAAAGCCCTAGATGGTGGCGAGGTCTTTGCTGCTGATGGGCTTGTTCCCTGGCACCTCCTGCCTGATCTTGTGCCATCCCCGGGATGAGCCATAGATCTGACTGTTGGAACCGCTTGAGTTGTACACTGTGGACAGTGAGTGTACACTGGCTCGTTTCCATAAGCAGATATCCAGGTCTTCCTTTATTCATGTCTTTCTGGAGGTTTGCTGAGACCTGTTGCTTCATATCAGAGTAATATGCTGGCCCCCAGTAGAAACAAGGTGGTGGCGTTTCATGAAGTGCTTTGGCTATGCATTGAGTCCAGATCTCCTGCAAGAATTTTACCACTGAGGAAGCACTGATCCCACAGAGGTTGTGCAAAGTGTTTTGAATCAGGCAATGAATTCAACACAGTCCTTGGTTCAGCAAGCCCTCTCTCACGGGGCGATAGACATGATGACCTAAATGACAGAGCTACCTTGATGTAAAGTTTCTTCCTTCAATAATAAGCATCAACGATACCAGTACATTGAGTAGCTGCTCAATCATGACTCATTTTTTATTCCGCATGTATTTTTGAAGCACCTACAATGTAGGTGTTGACCAAGAGAGCAGAAGTTCATGTTCTCATAGAGTGTAGACTTGAAGTCTTCTCCACGAGAATAGTGAAGTCCAAAAGATAGAAGAACAAGGTTGGAGCCAGACTGGAAATGGAGACATTGAAGTGGCAGCAATGGATTCTGTCCCACTCAGTGGGCTGTCCATGAGAGCAGGAAGGCCTGAAAGACAGAGGAACCAAAGAGCGTGGGCACCTGTCACCGAGGGTTGGTCAGTAGGGACATTCATGCACACATGCACACTGCCAATTTTAGGCATTTCTGTGTGGTGGTTGCTAAACAGCTGCTGCCATACAGGTTCATGGGAGCAGAATTTCAGGTACCCATTGGCGAGAGGCATGTCCCTAGTGTAGACAAACCATATGAGAGTGGTGCTGGAAGGGAGTCAGAATTTCCAAAACAGTTCAAACCCTTCTGCAGCCTGGCTTGATCCAGCCCGGTGTAACAGCAATGGGGAGCATATGTTCACTGCAAGCCTTGCCCCGTGAGTCTCTTTATTAACACGTGACTCCTAAAACCCCCAAACAAAAAGCCTTCTCATTGCTGTGGAGTCAGTGCTGACTCCTGGTGACCTCAGGTGTTACAGAGAAGAACTGAGCTCCGGGGAAATTCTCTCAGCTGTAATCTTTAGACAAATGGGGCACGGGGGACTTTCTTTCATGGTGCTGATGCTGTAGAGGTTTGAACCACCAACCTTTAGGTTGGTCTTCAAGTCAGAACCCACACTTGTTGCCCTTGAGTTGATGCTGACTTACAGTAGTTACAAAAGTAAGACTGTTTCCTGGAGCTTTGGGGAGGAGAGGATCTTCCTAGAAGAAGCCCTGATGGTGTGGTGGACTCTGGCATTGAGCTGCAAACCACAAGGTCAGTGGTTTGAAACCAACAGCCACTCCAGGAGCAAAAGTTAAGGGTTTCCACTCCCATAAGGATTACAGTGTCAGAAACTCATCGGGACAGTTCTACCCCATTCTATGGTGTGGCTTTGAGTCAGAATTGACCCAAGAGCGGGGTGGGTCAATCTGTAGACTATTCCTTCGCAGCACCACTGGATCCATTCAAACCACCAACTTTTCCGTCTAGCAGTTGAATGCAAATCTTTGGTACCAGGGGTCTGTGTGGCTACAAAGATGTTGGTCTTTTCCTTTTCAGTTCAAAGCAGCACTTACTGTATTGTGGAGAGAAACCCTTTGTGGTATTCGATAAGCTTATTTCCTCCATCTCTTGTTTCTCTTTTATTTTGTGGCTATCTGCATGGCAACATTGTTTTGCATTTCTATATAAATAAATCTCTCAATATTTTTTATTTCTTTTCATATCTGACAAAGTTATCATTCTGCCACGGAACTGAGAAACAGCTCATTCTATTTTTGGTTATGTGTCAGTAATTTGATTTTTTTTGTTGTTGATGCTAATGTAATTCGTTAATCCATCTGGAGTTTATTTGGATGAATGTACAATGTTGCCCAAATCAGGCTGCAGTTTTCCAATACAATTTATTAAGTAGCTCATGTCCCGTTTGATTTGAGGGAGATGAATTGTTTTAGTGCATGGCGAATCCTCAGATGTGGTGAGTTCTAGTTTTTGAATCACCACTTTGTTCTTGCTGCTTTATTTCTAAAGTTGTCCCAGTATTGAATAATTCTAATTGTTGTTTTGTAATATGTTCTAATATCTGACAGGACTGGAGAACAACTCTTTCCTCCTTTAATTAATTTCCCTTTGAGAACATTTGTTGTTATTCTCATCTGTTTGTTGTTCAAGATTAATTTTAGAATTGCTTTGTCAGAATACATATATACACACACATATGTGTGTGTGTTTAGATGCCTCCTGGGATTTTTGTAGGAATGAGCCTGTGAAACTGTAAATTAGTTTGAGGAAAATAGGTATTTTTTTCCCTAATACTCAGCCTCCCCATCTAAAAGCATGGCATGCCTTTCTTTTTGTTCATCTCCTTTCATTTTTCTAACTATATCACCCTTGAGGTTTTCTTCTGTAAGGTCACCTATTTCTCTGGGTGCCTTTATTTTTAGACGGACAGAGGCTTTTGAAGACACCGCTGCCCACATGTCCTAGGTACAGGTGAGGGATCACCCACAGTTGGCTCTCCTCTCCGGGGCAAGACCCCGTGATTCTCTGTGAACATGTATTCACAGACTTCCCAGGCCAGGTGCCATTTCAAACGTCCTTTCTTTGGGCCCAGAAAAGCAAGTCCTAATATCGACATCCCTGGAGATTGTCTTTTTTCAAATGCAAAGCACTAGAATTAAGGTCTGCAGTGGTTGGAAAGCGCTGGACTCTGTCTCATTCCCTCAAACTCACTGTCATCAAGGTGGTGTCTGCTCCGAGTGACCGTAGAGGACCTGAAAGAACTGTCCTTGTGAGTCAGCTTCCAAGACCGCGACTCTTGCTTGATGGGCGTAGCAAGCCCTGTCTGTCTACTGTGAAGTGGCTGGCGATGCTGAACTTCTGGCTTTGCAGATACCAGCCCCAGGCACAGGGTTGCTGTTGTCCCGTTTCGGGCCACCGCATCAGCTCCAACCCATAGCACCTCTGCGCACAGTAGATCGCAGCACCGCCCGGTCCCGTGCGATGACTCGACTACACAATTGTTCCCATGCTTGAGCCCCGTGTGGCAGCCCCTGTGCCCGTCCATCTTGCCGAGGGCTTTCCTCTGTTTGGCTGCCCCTCCACTTTTACCAAGCATGATGTCCTTCTCCAGGGGCCAGTTCCTCCTGACAATATGTCCGAAGTATGAGAGGCTAAGTCTTGCCGCGCGTGGCTCTAAGAACGCTCTGACTGTAATTCTTACTAGACGGATTTGTGTGTCCTCTTAGCGGTCCATGGTATTTTCCATGTTCTTCGGCACCACCACAATGTAAAGCTCAGGGAAGGGGATCGTATTCCTGGGAACACCTTGTAACCCAGGGCACGGAATGGTGAACAAGGCGGTGTCAGCGACTTCTTCCTGCTGCATTCTTTGCCGCCTTCCTCTCCCTCACTGCCTTGAAGTCAATTCTGACCCATGATAACCCGACAGGACAGGGTCCTGGGGAGTCGGACACTGTAAATCTCGACAGGAGTAGAAAGCCTCATCTTTTGCCCACAGAGCAGCTGGTGGTTTCAAACGGCTTACCTCAGGTTTAGCAACCCAACATGTGACCACTATGCCACCAGCCCCCCTCATTCCTCTAAGCGTCTTCAGATCTCTTGTGGAACTGCAGGTTGCAGCTGGAGAGGAGGGGCAGGGAATCCACTGTTCTTCCTGGGGATTGCTCTGGTACTGATTGGGGTTTCAAACCCTTCACTGGGGACTGAAAAGCAGTCTGAGTACTCCCAGGACCCCTTGGCTCCTTTATTCTGCCTTACAACCTGGAGACTGAAGATCAGGGGTCTCATTTAGCCACTGCTATGCAGAACTAGGGTGGCCAGCTCTGCAAAAGAACCTGGTGCTCCAAGGGAGACTTTTCCTTGGTTGGAAAGTCTGTGTTGCTGATGGAAGGTGGGGAAGGTGTCTATCTGCTGCTGCACAGCCAAATCTGCACTCCAGCCAGAACTGGGAAGCTTTGGAGAAGCCGTGAGGTCAGGGCTGAGAGGGACTGAGTATGGATGAAGAATTGGCTCCTATAGAAAGCACTGGATTTTCTCCCAGAATGTCCAAAGAAGTAGCACCAATATCTGTCCTTCCAAGCCAGTATGGGGACATAAATGACCTGTTACCTTATTTTTAATTAAGCAGATACCTGGAAGGGAAAATATCTGTCTCTGAGTGGACTCAGATTCCCACCCAGAAGAATAAAGTCTAGATTAAGATCTACTCCTAAAGGGTGTTTGTGTCCTGAATAGAAGCTGCAGTTTTGGAGAGGGTTTTATACCCAGCAGGGATGGGAGAGGAAACCAGGAACCAGAGGGAGGGTCTGTCCCTGGGCATGGGTGCACATGGTGGAGAGGCATAACTCAATAAACATATGGGTATTCAGGGTTCCCCACAAGCCCATGAAGTTTTTATTCTGCACTGGTTGTCAGGAGAAATCAGCCCCACACCTATTAGTTTAGGACAATGGGCTATTCCCCTGGACTATTGAACAAAGCTAGGTTTGGCTCAGCTTCCAGAGTAGAAAGAAGGAACCTATTGCAGAGATCTACATATGACCTCTTCTCTGGGATACGGACAATGGGGAAGTGGGTGAAGGGACACATCGGACAGTGTACGATAACAAAATAATGACAATTGTACATTGTTATGGGTTCATGGGGGAGAGGGAAGGAGAAGGGAGGGGAATATGGGAGCTGGTACCTGGGGCCTAGGTGGAAGGAGGATGTTTCGAGAATGGTGATGGCAACAAATGTGCAAATGTGGTCTGCATACAATTGACATATGTATTGATCATGATAGGGGTTGTATGAGCCCCCAATAAAATGATTTATTAAAAAAAAAAAGAACTTAGCCCCAGGAATAAGTTCTTGAGTGTACCTGGGCCGGTCAGCCAGATATCGACTGTTGGTGCTCAGAGTAGATGTCTTCAAGTGCCACTGGGTCAGCTCAGACTCCTCGTAACCCCTTGTTCCACAGAACCAAACACCGCCTGCTTCTGGCCCTCCTCACAGCTGTGCTTACGTTGACGTCCATTCTTTCAACCATAGAATCACCCCATCTCATCAGAAGTCTTCTTGTTTCCCCTGCCTTCCACTTCAACCAAGCACGATGTCCTTTTCCAGGGGCTGGTCTCTCCTGACAACCAGTCCACATCCATGAGACGGAATCTCACTCACCCTTCTTGCTTCTGTGGAGCTTTGCAGCTGCGTTCCCTCCAAGGCAGAGCTGTGTGTCTCTGGGAGGCCCATAGTGCTTTCAAGTTTCTTTGCCCGCATGATGGTTCAAACGCATCAATTCTTCACCCTTTTAGCGCCAGCTCATAGTGACCCTGTGTGCAACATGAGACCTGCCCCGTCCCGCGGGAACCTCACGATCGGGTGAGCTGTTGTTGCAGACATTATACCAACCCATCTCGTGGAAGCTATGCCTCTTTTTTGCTTTATTGTCCTCCTCCTGCAACTGGTCTCACCCAATCAAGCATCCAAAGTATGTACGATGAAGCTTTGGCACCCACAGTCTGGCCTCCCCTCTTCCAAGACAGACCCTTCCTTCTTCTGGCAGCCTATAGTATATTAAAAAATTTTTAAATAGTCAACACTGTGATTTAAATTCAGCAGCCTTCGCCAGTCTAAAGTGAACTCAAATCCAGTTGATCATTAGAATCGCTGACTGTTCTTTGGAAAATCCAAAATTCTGGCCTTGTCCCCAGGATATCTGACTCAGTAAATCTGGGATGGGGTCCAAGGAAAATGGTTCTAAAACCTCCCCAGATGATTTAGATGCTCGGCCAAGTCTGTGAGTGGTTAAACTACTCAGGCTGCGAATCCAAAGATCATCTGTTCGAACCCACCCCCATTCCGTGAGATAAAAAAGGCAGCAACCTGCTTCCATAAAGATTTTAGCAGTGGAAACTCCATGGACCAGTTCTGCTGAGTCCTGGTGGAACATGACCACACAGACACCTCCTGAAAGGACGCATCTTCCCATTCTGCATGGTCAGTGTTTGGTTCTGGTCCAATAGGTTTTCAGAAACTAAGATTCAGAAGTACAGAGGCCTCTCCTGGTCTGAGTCTGGAAGCCCCACTGAAACTCACCCACCATGGATGAGCCTTCTGGTACTTGTTCCAGCTTCTGTCATCAAAGCTGCACCACACGATCCACCATGGTTCAACAGACCGGAGGCTGGACACCATGGTTGGTCAAGTAGAGGGCCAGGGTGACGCAGTAACCACGGCCATGGGCTCCAACGTGATCATGAGGATGGCACAGAGGGCCAAAGAGTTCTATATATGTGCATGAAAGCACTTCCAAAAGCTTTCATGGAAAGTTTTCATGACCCTTGGATTCCATTTTCCACTCACTTTTTGAATCCCCTCTGGTGTTCACGTTGGTTCAGCAGTTAAGCACTGGGCCACAAGAGAGAAAGATCAGGCAGTCTACTTCTGTTAAGATTTGCTACCTTGGAAATCCTCTGAGGCAATGCTTCTCCTGTGCCCTATCAGGTCACTATGAGTCAAAATCGTGTGTGTGTGTGTGTGTGTGTGTGTGTGTGAAATGTTATCCTTATATAAAGAGCACGATGGGTCAGAGCTGACTCAGTGACAACTTAACAGCAAATGAAAGGGCACTTCGTCATTTCCTGAGCTCCTGCTGTTGCCAGTTGCTTGTGAAGAATTGTATGCCCTTCCTGAAGGGTTCTGTCCCTGTCGAGATGGCAGCCCTAGGAAGCATGGGGCTGGGAGGCTTGTGGTTAGTATGTTGGGATCCTATGTTGTGGCTATGAGGCTGCGCAGGCTGGGGCTTTCATAACTTGGTTGTTAGGCTGGTGGGGACTTCCTGTGCCCCGTGAAATATTGACCTCCACGCTGAGGTCTCAGTAAGGAATGGGAGGATATCCCCAATAAGAAATGCGTGATCCGGTACTCTAGCGTTATAGCTTGGTGCAGAGATGGCCTTTCATTTAGTTTGAAAGTAGAAAGATGTGGAGGAGGCATTTGCACTGGGCAACAGGGCTGATCCTCGCATTTTTGCCCTCCAAGAGTTGACAGGGAGTTTGGAGGTTAGGAATAGCTGACTGACATATTCATACCGACTTTTCCCTGTCAATTATATTAAAATTTCCACTTAAATACACTTTCCTAATATCAAATAGGTGCTGCTTTGTGATCTACATCAAAACATTATTATGACTGTATTATAATGTTAAAGTTTTTTGTGGATCTGGAAGCATCTCTTTAATGTTATGCATAGAAAGGTGCCCTATATGTTAAGATAAATATTTGATTAAGTGATATTAAATAAAAAGTATGCCCAAATGTTCCAACTTGTGTACAAATTTGACTTATACAGACTTAGGAACAGAACTTATCCTGAGGTCTGCCTGTAATTGATGTACTGAAAAGACATCAGTGGTATATAGGGCAATAAAAACACATTCCAACTGTCAGATTCTCAGAAGATATCTTGAAGGATCATAACACACTGAAAAAAACCCAGCTCAATTCAAGCAGAAATCTCTCTGGAACTAAACTAAGCTGAAAATATAGCTTAGTTGTGGGCCCAGTCCGAACTCCATATTCCTAGAGCTAAAAGTCCTGGTCTTAGGCATATTGGGCTCACAGCTAAATAGTAGAATGGAATCTATAAAAAAAGGCCAGATTATAGGAATTACCTGACCAAGGGCACTGTGTTGTTCTAGTGAGTGTCCCAAGGCAAGCATGGCATGGCCGTCTGTCCGGAAGAGTCTGTCCATATAGCAACAGTGTGGCGTTTCCAGGTGACTCTCTCATTCACGCATGATCTTCCACAGGATCTGCAGGTGCACTGAGAAGGACGAGGCAAAAACTGGGAACGTGCTAGTTCCCCCGAGGGGAATGAGCATTCTGGGGTTCAGGGATCAGTTTTCCCTTCCCAGGAGTACGACCACATGTGTTAGGAATTGGGAATCCAGGCCTAAGAAAATGACAAAAATCCAACCGTTCAGGGATAGTCCTGGACACTTTATCCTGGGTGGGCTGCCAGAAAGACATTCAGATTACAGTGGTTGGTGCATTTTCTGATTGTCTGAGGACCGGGCAATAGCCAGAGTGCTTTGGTGGGACATACCAAGACCTTAATCTTCTGAGGTCTCGAGACCCCTGGAATGCAGAGGACAGGGAAGAAGAGACACTGCCCCCAACTATTGTTTTAATTTTTCTCCTTTCTTCCTACCAATTTGGTAGTGTCTACAGAGTCAAATTTCTACTCAAAGGACATGTTGAACTTTCCCCAAACATCTAGCGACAAACATCAGGAAAAAAGCCAAGCACCTTAGTTTGTCGGGATGACATAGTGTGTCTGAGTTTTCCTGGCTGCTCTTACCCTCTCACCTTCAATACAATTGGAGCATGTGGGCACCACCAAAAGGGCCCTCTGGTCTCTGCAGACCTAAAGGGAGCTCCTTGGAGGGATCCCTGGCTGGGAGTGCCCACAGACCTCCAATCTCATCCTGAATGGATCCTCTGTGTGGGCGGTGAAGGAGGCACCTCCCCCAATCTTACATCAGCGTTCACTTTTAGGTTGGGAGCCAGTTGGTTCTTTCTTCTCTAAAACCTTTCACGTGCCTACCAAGTGTGTCTTAATGGCCTTTCCACATACTGTGCCTTATGCCTTCTCCATGTGCTCTGAGATGTCCAGTGAAAGCCCCTGAGGCACTCAAAGAGTTTCCCCTGCCAGGGTTTGGGTAGTCATAGGGGATGTGGACTTGAAGTTCTACCAGTACCCCTCCCTCATCATTGAATGTCTTGAAAATTGTGTCATCACCAGTACTTGGCAGTCAGCCCTGGGTATCCTGGGTGTCTTCAGGCTTGCGGTTCTCAGGGAGGTTCTCTTGCCTTTCCTAAGGACTTGGTTTCTAGGAAATGGTTGAGTCTTCTCCCTTCCCAGATTGCTTTGGAGATAGTTCATCTGCTTCAGGAGCTCCCATGGAGGGAAATCTAAATAGATATCTATATGACCATGGAGAATTGCTGCCAAATGTTCTGTTCCGGTCTTCTGCCGGGGGGTGTCTAAGGCATGACTGGGTTTGGAGTGGCCAAAACTGAGGGCTGCCTCTGGACTCCTGGTGCAGACGTGCTGCTGAAACAGCATGGGAGATGCTGAGCACAATGTGGTGGTGCTGAGGAAGGGACAGTCTCTGAGGACTTCCAAGGCCCACTCATGTGATCCTGCATGCCCAGGACCTTTGGAGTGACTGATTATGTCTTGAATTCCAATCTTGTTTTGTTTTGGTCATTGTATTGTTGAGAAAATACACAGCAGAACAGTCACACATTCAACCTCTCTACATTTCTTGTTCAGAGATTTTTGACTGTGCAACCATTTCCAGACTCCTTCGTTGAGTTGTTCCTCCACCCCACCCCCGTAATAGAAATTCACTGCCCCCAAGATTCTTATCTCATCTCTCAAGTTGTGCTTGTCAATTTGATCCCATATAGCTAGTTTCAAATAGAATTCAAGGAGAAATTTTCACTAGTTAAGCTAAATTATTATTTTTAAGATTTTGGGAGGTGGGGGCTATTTTTAGTTCAAGGATTAGGCTATCTGCAGAGCAGAAGTCTGCAGTCAATAAAAATGTGAGATTCTTTTCTGCGTTTCCCTTTTGATTAAAATCCTTCTGTAGACCATTTCCTCAAAGTGGTCTGAATTGGGAGCCAGGCACCACTCAGTTCTTTGGGTCTCCTGGCAAGAAAGGCGGTTGCTCATGAAGACAGTTACCTGCACCTTCCACATCCCCTTTCTCTTTCTGACTCTCTCTCTCCTCCTGCATCGGTTGTGCAGATGAATAGGAACTAATTCTGTGCCTTGCAAAGCTTTTTAAGACCACAGGCACCAGGCAATGGACTAGGAAGTACAGCAAAAGCACTAATCACGTTATTAGTGCGGTTAACTGGGATGTTCCATGAACCTAAATATGCAATCCAAGGTCCTCAATCTCCTGTGCTGTTTGGTTATATGTAGCTTAACCAAATCTATTACACACTTTTGCTAATCCAACTCTTTGGTGGTGTACAACTTGTTAACAGCTCGTACATCAATTACCCTTAATTCTTTTTTTGACTCAAAGCCTTCAAGTCTATGAAGACTCACAGCAACCCCCTCAGGGTCGTTTCATCAGTGTGCTCTTCCTCGTGCATGGCAACCGCTAATGCACTTTCATCTCCAGACTTGTGCCTGTTCTTACCGTCTCCTCTGTCCAGTCGTGAGCAACCTACTTAATTCAGCGTATTATCTACTGTGGCGTGTAGCACGGTACTCGACTCATCGTGGCTGAGTGTATTTTATTGGGTGTGTACCTCATTTTGTTTATTCATTCGCCTGTAAACAAGCCTTTAGTTGTTTTGCCTTTGGGCGATTGTGAGTAACGCCAGTGTGAGCACGTTGTACAAGTCTCTGAGTCTCTGCATTCAAGTCTCTTGAGGAGACACCTGGAATCACTAGGCCATATGGGAAGTTCTATTTTTAGTGTTTGGGGGAACTGTTTTCCACAAGGGCTGTTCCTTTTTTGCATGAGTTCTGGTTTCCTCACATTTCCCGCTTGATTCCTCTTTGTCATCGCCATCTTCCCCAAACCCAGTTCAAGTGTGTCCATTTCAACTCCAAGCAGCCCTAACTACTCTAGGGTTTCTGAGATCATAAACTTTTAGGGGAGCACAAAGCCATAACTTTCTCCCTCAGAGCAGCTGGTGGGATCCAATTCATAACAAATGCCGCCGCCAGGGCTCCTCAGTGCGAGGGACATGGCCTCTCCTTGTCACTTTCGCTGCTGACGACTAATGACACTGGGCATCTTCTCATGCATTTGACAGCCATGTGAAGGTCCTCTTTGGTAAAATGTGCAGCCGTTTCCAGACTCCTTGGTTGGGTTGTTCAAGTGCGCTTTCTCCATTTTATGATTGGATTATTTGATTTTCTGTGGTTACTTTGTTGAAGTTTTATATATTGCATTATTAGGTTCTTGTTTGCTTTATGGTTTGTGAAGAGGATTTCCCAGGTGGGAAACACACAAGGGTGTGTTTTCATCTTTCTGGTAAAGTCTTTGGAAGAACAAAGGCTTCTAATTTTTGTGAGGTCTCATCTATATAGTCTGCCTTTTGCTGTCTGTTCTATAAGAAGATCATCATATTTCTTTATATATGGTTAAAAGGCACGCCTGACAGTGTTGACCCTCCTTGTTCTTCCAAGAATTTTATGAGTTTGTGCATGTATGCCCCTAATCCATTTGGAACCTTCCAAATGGAAGGTCGTTTTTCCGTCTGATATGAGGAATGTTTCCTGCTTCATTTTTCTGCATGTGGAAATACAGTTTTTCCAGCACTATTTATTGAAGAGACTCTTCTTTCTTTGGAGGGAGTGATTTTTTAAATCATTGTATTGGGGGCTAATACAGTTCTTATCACAAACCACCCATCTATCCATTGTGTCAAACACATTTGTACATTTATTGCCATTATTATTTTCAAAATATTTTCTTTCTACTTGAGCCTCGGATATTAGCTCCTCATTGTTTCCCTCCCTTCCTCCACCCTCTCTCCTTCACGAACCCTTAATAATGTATGAATTGTTATTATTTTTCATGTCTTACACTGACTGATGTCTCCCTTCACCCACTTTCCTGTTGTCTGGCCCCCCAGAAGGGGATTATATGTAGATCATTGTGATCTGTTCCCCCATACTCCCCCCACCTTCCCCTTGCCCTCCTGGTATCACTACTCTCAATATTGGTCCTAAGCGATATATCTATCCTGGATTCCCTGTGTTTCTAGCTGTTTTCTGTACCCACGTATATGCGTTGGTCTAGCTGAATCTGTAAGGTACAGTTGGGGTCATGATAATGGGGGTGGGGATATTAAAGAGCTAGAGGAAAGTTGTATGTTTCATTAGTGCTATGCTGCACCCTGACTGGCTTGTCTTACAGAACCTCCTTTCTCCTTGGAATGGACTTAGTCCCCTTGTCAAAAATCAGTTGACCATAGATGTGTGTCTTTATTTCTGGACTCTCAGTCCAAATTTTTTGTACCTGTACTTCGGTTGCTATAGCAGTACCAGGCTGTTTTGGTCAGTATGACTAATACTGTGCTTTAAAATCAGAAAGTATGTGCTCCTCTACTTTGTTCTTTTCCTTCTGTATGCTTCAGCTCTGTGGACCCTACTGCCATGTTATATTATTGCTTTTTTATTTTTGGGGGGGGGCATTACTTCCCTCTGGTGGTGGGAGAAAGAGGAGCTCCTGGAGAGCTGCTGCTGGATTTGAACCTCCGACCCAATGGGCCGCAGTACCTCGTACAACCACTACGCCACTGGGGCTCAGCCAATTTTATATTATTCAAGGTTGTTTTTCTTCCTGTTTCTATAAAGAAGACTGTTGGAATTTTGATCCGGACTGCATTGAACCTATAGATCTCTTAGGGTCATTTCTTTAAAAAAAATTTTTCTTTAGGATAGTTTCAACATCTTAATGGTTTTAAGCTTTCCGAGCTATGGACATGGAACATCTCTCCCTTTATTTAAACTTTCTTTAACCTCCTTCAGTGTTAGTTTATAGTTTGTGCTGTGTAACTGCCATGGTTGTATGCATTTCTAGGTATTTTATTCTCCTCGATCTTATCGTAAGTGGAATTTTTTTCTCTAATTTTCATTTCTGATTTATTACTGGTGTACAGAAACATGAGTGGGACTGAGCCCCGGTGGCATAAGTGGTTGAGTGTGGAACTGCGGCCCACGGGCTTGGCAGTTCAAATCCAGTGGCGGCGCTTAGCAGCAGAACTGGGTGCCTCCCACGACCACCAGAGGCAGTGATGCCAGAGAAAAAAAAAAAGAAACATGAGTGATTTCTCTTATTTTTTAATATTAAATCCTTTTACTGGGGGTTCTTACATATATTTGTATATCATTATATTGGGGGCTCATACAGCTCTTACAGACATTATAACAATTCATATATATCAATCAATTATGTCAAGCAAACTTATGTATATGTTGCCAAATATTATCTTTCTACTTGAGCCCTTTGATATCAGTTCCACTTTTTTCTCTCCCTCCCTCCCCTACCACCCACATTAACCCTTAATAAATTATATGTTATTACTATTTTTTTTCATATCTTAACCGGCCGGAAACCCCTTCACCTGCATTTCTGTTATCCATTCTTCTCAAGGGAGATTGTACATCCATCATTGCTGTTAGTTCTCCTTTATTCTCATTCCTCCGCTCTTCTCGAACCTTCACAGATTCGCTATTCCCATTACTCTTTCTGAGAATTTTTTCTGTCCCAACTGATTTTTCTTTGATGATCTTGTATCCTGCAACTTTGTTAAGTTTCTCTGTTAACTCTAGAAGATTTCTTGTAAGTTTTTTGGAATTTCTATATAGAATGTGATGTAATTTGTAAATGCAGATAATTTTACTTTTTCTCTCCCTATGTGGCAATATAATTTGTCCTTGTCTTATTTCTTCTGATAGAATATTGAATGGTGGTATTTAGAGTGGGCACCTTTATTCTGTTCCAGATTTCAAGGAGAAAGTTCTGGGCTGCTGGGTTTTCATATAGTTCCTGAATCATATTCAGGAATTCCCCTTCGCTTCCAATCTTTTTTAAGGTTTTCATCAAGAACAGGTTTAGGATTTTATCAAATATTTCCCCACATTCATAGAGATAATTATGCAGAGTATTTCATGTATCCTATTGATCGGGTATATTGTACTGATTGCTTTCCTAATGCTGGACTATCCCTGTGTTTTTGGGTTAAATCCTACTTGGTTGTGGTGCATGACACTTTTAATATGCAGTTAGTTTCCATTCATTTAGTATTTTTTCTTAGTGTTTTTACACTTATATCCATAACATATTGCCTTGTGGTATCTTTTCTTGTGGAGTCCTTGTCTGATTTGGGAATGAATAAGAGAGTCTTCTTCCATTCTCTGTATTTTTGAAGCATTTAAGCAGTATTGGTGTCCATTCTTTCCTAACATTTGAAATTCATCTGGATCAGGACTTTTGTTAGGAGGTCTTCGGTTACTGATTTAATTTTGTTGTTTGTCATGGGTCTGTTGGGACTTTTTATTTCCTCTTGGGTCAGTGTGGGTAGGCTATGTCCTCAGAATTCAGTTTATGGTTTTACCATTCCTCATCACTCTCTGTCATCGCTCTTCTGATGTCTATCAGGCCTGTTATAATGGCACCTCTTTTATTTTTTATTTGGGTTATTTGCATCTTGTCTCTTCATTTTTTGTCAATCCAGCTAAAAGCTTTATTCACTTGTATTTAATTTTTTCAAAGAAAGAACTTCTAGTTTTATGGATCCTCTCAACTCTTTTTCTGATTTTTTAATTTCTGTGATCTGAAAAATCCTGCTATGGCTGGGACTCTGGGGGCCACCTTCTGCCAAGATACTTTATCTGCAGTTAATGCCTATGTCTATCTGACCGGGTTAATCCGAGGCACTGATAATTGCACCAGCTGATCACCGAGACTGACTGGGGTCTGCCCCTGTGCCAGTAATAGGAATCTGCAAGACTCATTTTGAGAACTTGAATGCTGGACGTGAGCAACTGTGTGATCTCCTAGGAAGGAAACGCCCTTCTCAGTAGCTTCTGCCACTCAAAAGAAAGGTTGAGTGGTCAGAGCACGCAGTGTTCTCCTGACCTGGCACAGCTTCTCAGGACCCCACAGTGAGACTCCAGACCAAGAGAATATCCAGCACTCTGGTAGAGAGCTATTCAGTATTGGTACTCATTTTGAGCCAATAGCGTATCTCCTTTCATGATCTACTTGCAGCGGCACGCCAAATCATTTTGTGAGTGATGATTCATTTCTACAAATGAGGGATTTGAACAGTCACTTCCACTTATACGTTAAGGGGAAGAGGGGCTGGGGACCCAGAAATCAAACGTACTGGCCTAGAGTCTTGCTTGGTTAAAGAAACAGGGTGTGCTGAGGAGAGATGGGAGATCCAAGAATCTACGAGAGTGGAGACATGGCATCAGCAGCAGAACTAGGATGCCTCTTGCTTCAAAGTTAACCAAATTTGAGTTAATACTGCCTGTGCACCCATGTACTGTGCTGCCCCCAAATGCTTTTACAAGTATTATCACATTAAATCTTCACAGGACAGCTGTGATTTAGAAGTTATTAGCCCATTTTTTATATCTGTAGAAATAGATTTGCTGAAACAAAGTATCCCCTCACCTTCCCTCACCCCATAAAGGATATAGAGTTAGTAAGTGAATGATGACATGTATACCCACATTGTTCAGCAGGTTTTGTTTTTCTCTGCATCAGTTTTGGGATGGCCAGGTTTGGTTCCCGACATTTGCCAAATAATGTATCATCGATTTCAAGGTAATAGTTGAGCCCTAAATATGGACATGGCTTCTTTCGAGGATCACAGAATAGAAACTTTTATGTCGTGTTGCTTAAAGTGTCATAACTTGTTCTGTGAGCGCGTGACATATCCTAAGGTGACAGCTAAGAAGTAGATGAGACCCTAGTTCTGAACTTGGCCTTAAGTAAATTTTCTGAGCATCTCAATAAAGAGCACTGAAAGGTTAGAGTGAGAGTAAGAAATGGTTCTGGTAGGTGTTATTCTGGAGTCTTGGTAAGGATCAGAAATCCCTGGATGGTGAAAATGATCAATGCCCTTGACTGTTAATCAAACCATTGGAGGCTGTTTCCAATTCACCCAGAGGTGCTATGTTAGACAGGGTTCTCTAGGGAAGCAAAACCAGGACACTAATAGTTCTCTCTATATATTTATATAGATAAAAAGATATCTAACATAAGAAATAAACAGTTAGTTAATCTATAAAGCTGTACCAATGGCTCAGGCAACTCACTTGCATGAGAGAGCTAGTAGACAGCTAGTAGTCTTTCAAGTCTAGAGGGCCGCTGAGTAGTCCTCTCTAGAGTAATTCAGAATATCCCACCACAAGCAGCAAAGGGCAAACCAGGCCACCAACAGTCAGCCAGATGACAGAGTCCAACAGTCCCCAGCTCAAGAGATGTATATTCCCAGATCATGGCAAAGCAGGGCTTGAAGGAACCTCAACTCACAGCAGCACAGCCTACGGGTTAGTTGTTCCAAAGACAGTATAGCTTGGAGATCAAGGCACAGGACAAACAAAGCAGCTGGCTGGTCTGAAGATCCAAGAGCAAGAGAACCAGGGTGGGGATTGCCGAACCATTTCTATCTCTGCCCTTCAGTTGATCTTACCTGTGTTCATTGGCCATGTTGTCACAACAAACCTACCTGTCACTGGTGCCTCAAAAGAACGACCTGGGAGTCTACTTCTAAAAACTTGTGGTACACAGTTCTACTCTGATTCAATGACAGAAATGGAATTTCCTTGTGTTGGCATTGACTCCTCTCGAAAGAAAGGCTAAAGTAAAGATCAAGCATGACTCCAGAGTAGTCTCAGGTAGCTAGTAATTCCCCAATGGGAAGGAGGTATCAGTAAGGTGATACGCAGTCAGGTGGTTCATACCTAGAACCTAGTCAACCACTGAACCGATACAGAGAACAGGGACCAGTCCTTGACTGTAAGAACACAGCAGTTATACCCACCAGTGAACTTTGCTTTAGAAATCCAGGCCCCAAAGGAATTGGGGTGTGAATAAGAAGAAGCCATTCCATGAGGGTTAGGGATACTTTCACAGGAGGAAGGCTATGGGTGTGGTGACTCTCCCTACCTGTTTGTTTGAGTCAATTTGGTTTTCACATGTCATCCTAGTGTCATTATCATTAGTGTCACCTTTCATTCCCAACTATTCCAGTTTGGAAAATCCACTGAGCAGAGACCCTCACCATGAGCCAATATAGACTTTAAGTCAATTGAAGGATTGGACCTTCGCTGAGTAAATTGGATGCTGAAGGTGAGCCCCAAGCAGACCTATTTAGCGATAGGTGATTGGCCATGCCTGTCTCTCAGACACCAGAACCTATTAGCAAAAAGATTCCTTCTACAAGCCTCAAGCTGATGGGGTTAGAGCAGCCACACGAAGGTGACTTAGACCCAGCAGAACTGGGCCTGATATGTGGACTCCATGACTACAGCACTGAAAGTCGAAGGGTGGGAGGGACCCAGGCCACTCAGCCCAAAGGATTCTCAGTAGTGTTTTCCAGGTGGACAGGAGAGAAACCCTTCTAGAAAGAAAGAAAGGAAAAAAGTCTCAATAAAAGAACAGACTTGGGATTAACCTGGCATATATGTAGGCCTGCAAGTTAATTAATAGACTGGGATGTAGGGTGCAGTGGGAGATGGAAAAGTAAAGATAAAAGATCATTGAGGGGACGTGGGTCATCGAGGTGTTTTGTGCCCCTTGAAGAAGTGTATCGAGTTCCAAGCACGGATATGATAGCAGGAGAATTTGTGATTTACAGAACACACTCTGGTGGCAATATGAAGAATGGATTGAGGAGGCATAAGATTTGAAGCCAGGAGACTGGGTGGACTAGTGCTGCCCTCTAAGGAAAGAGCTTCAACTTAACAGGGGCCTGAGGAGGATGTGACAAGGGCAGAGATGTGGAAGAGAGAGAATCAACAAAGCCTCGTTGAGTGAGGAAGACGGAGCTGATCTATTTTGAGTAGGCGACTGGATGTTGTCAAGTCATGAAGATAAGGAGCGAAGGAGGCTTGTGAAAATAGATAAAGAGCTCCATTTGGGGCAGTCATTCAAGATGCCAGTGGGATCTCCAGGAGAGGTGATCATCGGTCAGCTCCCTTTCAAATCTGGAGCCTGGCAGGAGGGTCTGGGCGAGTATTCCTTTGGGAGTCCCTGACATGAAAAAAGGAGAGGGTAAAGCCTGAGAAGAGGGCAGAGGGAAAGCCCACCATGGGCGGAAGGCACGGCTGCATTGTTTCATTTAAGACTCGAGGTTCTATATCCAGGAGAAGCTGGCATGGAGGAAAAAGCAAGGGGTTCAGTTTGGGACATATTTCAGAGGCTGTGGTAAACTCCAAAGGTAGTCTCGTGTTCTGAAAGGCCCTGTGTGAGCTGGTCCTTGCCACCCTGTCCAGCTCCTGTTCCTTGCTTAATTGTTCACCAGGTGTCTGCCATACTCCCGTTCTGTCCCTCACATGCACTCAACCCGTTCCCACCTCAGCACTTGTACATGGAGAGCTCCCAGTGCCGGGCGTGATGTCCTGAGATCAGCTGGCTTGGGGAGAGGGGGTGTCTCTCTTTCTCTTTCCCTTTTTTTTCCCTCCTTCCCATGGCCAAGTTATATTTTCTCAATAATCCTATTAGAATATTAGCTTCGCACGTGCTAAGGATTTTCTTCTCTGTCATGTTTCCTGCCAATCCTAGCACACAGCAGGTGCTCAACCAATGCTCATGCTGGCAGAGATGCTGAAAAGACCACTGGTCGCATTTGTGCAGAGCTCAGAAGGGAGGTCTGTCCTGGAGGCATACACTTAAGATTTGTGTGTGGAGTCGGATGTCTTAAGTGGACTATATAATCTGAGACGAGGATCCAGAAATAAAATCCTTTACGGTGGATCGTGTGAAAATTTGGTGGAAGAGGAAAGCCTTTATAAGTGTGCAGAGGCAGTCCGACCGAGCAAGAGCTAGAAAGACTGTCTTGAGTCACCATGGAAGACCCAGAATGAACGTGGTGTAGGAATGAGGGTGGTGTCAGCTCTGTCCATTGCCCTGCTGATCCAACAGACGTGCCAGTTCCTACACTGTGCCTCCCAGAGGGGTGGGGATTGGGCAGAGACAAACGCAAAAGCTTGAGCTGTGGCTTTAAAGTCAGATGGCATCAAGACAAATGTAGGCGAATGTATTATTTGAACCACAAGACCAGCAGTTTAAAACCACCAGTCACTGCAAAGGGAACGCACTGCCTCAGAAACCTATAGAGGGTTGTGAAACCACTTGAGAGCAGTGGGTTTGGATTGGGGGGTTGCTGTGTGCTTGGAATCCCTGGGTGGTGCAATTGTATTCTACTGCCAGCCAAAGGGTGGGAGGTTTGAATCCACCCACAAGTGCCAGTCCTGTGAAGCTGCCCTTTCTGCACTTCTGCTCTGAGACCCATGGGGTTGCCAGAAGTCAGAGAGGACTCCATGGCAACAGGTTTCCCATGTGCTCAGGAAACAGAAGCCAACATGGTCCATCTAACCCTGGTGTCCTTTTTGGAATGTGTGAGTTTGGAAAGTCACACTCAGCATTCTCAGAGAGAATAAGGTCTAACATTAACTGAATCCTTTATGATAATAAGGATGAGCACTTCTGGGTGACTGGTTTCACCCTGGTGGATGTGACCTACAGTGTCTTGCATAATTTCCTTGGGTCCAAACAAGCAGGGTAATAACTTTCACCAAACCCCAGCACCAAAGAGGATGCTAAGATAACTGAGATGAAAATTAACATAGATTGGGCTTCTGAACAGAAAGCAGTTAAAGAAACCCAAGGTCAGTGTGGCCTTGCAAAGACTTTGCATCCAGCTCAGCTATCACATTAATCAGCAGCGCTGCCTCAGTTTACTGGCCCGGAGACACACATGAACAATCTGATTGGGCCGCTTCTGCTTGAGTGAGCTTATCAAGAGAAAATTGCCCAAGCAGGCTTCCTGGTGCCGCTGTAAATTCATGGCCACCGATCTCAATCTAGCCGGTAACGCCGCTATGCAATCCATCTGCGCTTCTCAGGCCAGTCTGTTCTCTCCTCAGTGGAAGCATTCTCTACTTCCTCCAGTCCTGTGAACAGCCTGGCTCTTCACCTTGCTCTCAGGCAATGCCCTTGCCTCCCATCCAGGAGGCAATGCCGGAAATGTCCCGATACTAAAGACACTCAATCAACATCCCTAGATACAGAAAGGGAAAAGGGGGGAAAAACCTTAAACTTTTTAATGCATCTCCATTTATGTTTAAGATCAGGAGCTTTCAAATACTTTTAACCTCCTAGTAAGAAAATGCATTTTATATTGTAACTCAGTGCATTTAGACATGCACACACCATTGTAACATGTTTCAAAAACACCACTTACCTTTACAACCTGTGATGCAATTCAGATAGCTTCAGCTCTTTTTCTTTAAAAAAAAATTACCTTGGTTAGATGTGTGTGTGTGTGTGTGTGCATGTGTGTAATTTAGGAAAACCCATTTTAAGCCTTTTAGGTATACAATTCAATAGCATGAATTATGTTCATCATGCTATAAGACCATCACGATTATGTCCCAAAGTTCTCATCACTCCAAACAAACCCCTTAAGCACTAGCTTCCCATCCTCCTCTTAACCAAACCCCTGGTAACAACTAACCCTTTCATCTAGCCTCTGGTAATCTCTAGTCTGCTTTTGTCTCTATGCCTTTGCCTGGTCTTATCATTTTGTATAAATGAAATCACACAGCTTTTGTCCTTCTCTGTCTAACTCATTACATGCAGCAGTGTGTTTTCAAAGTTCAACCATGTTGAAAATGCATAAGACTTTCATTTCTTAGTATGACTAAGTAATACTCCATCATGCATGTACCGCACTGCGTTCACTAACCACTCACCTGTCAACAGACCCTTTAGGTACGTCCACCTTTTGACAATCGCCACCATTGAGAGAGAATATTGCTGCAGTGAATGTTGACATGTGTCTGTGTCTGTTTGAACTCCTACTTCCTTTAATTTTTATTATTATTTTTTATATCTGCTCAAGACCTACCACATAAATTTCATGACCAGTGGATTGAAAAAAAAAGTAAACATTAATTTGAATGATTTTGCTGTAGCCTTTCCTCTTACCACCCTTCTTCTTTGGAATCTTATGCCTGGGATAATTTCTACTCCTTCTCCCTTTCCTTCACTTAGATCCTTCCCACAAACACTTCAGTGTTCTTAGATCTTTTATCTTAAAAAAAAAGAACATCCTTCTGCACACTCATCTTGCTTTCCAAGTTCGCCATTACTCTCTTTCACGTTCAAGCTCCTCAAGCAATTGTCAATGCTCACTGTGCCCATTCCTTACCCCCTGATAACCCTCACTGCACTCCATCCTGATTCTGTCCCTTCAACTCCTGTGGAACTACTCACATCCACGTCCCCAACTCAGTGAATCATTTTAGAACTCAGTGGACTGAGGCTCCGGGATAAGACTCTCTACCTTCTTAAATGCCCTCCTTTGTCTTGTATGGTTTCGTTTCATTGAATGGGCTCTGACTCATGATGGCCCCATATACAAGAGAACAAGCAGTTGACCAATCCTACACCATCTTCACCACTTTTCGGTATGGTCAGGCCAGGCCATTGTTGTGATCCCTAGGAACTTCCAGTGTCTTTAAGCCCTGGTGGTGTGGTGGTTATACACGGGGCTTTGATCCATGAAGTCAGCAGTTCCAAACCACCAGCCGCTCCTCAGGAGAAAGATGAGGCTTTGTAGACCCTTAAAGAGTTACGTTGTCAGAAACTCACAGACACAGTTCTACCCTGTCCTACAGGGTCACTGTGAGGCAGAACAGACTCGGTGGCAGTGAGTTTGGTCTTGGGTTTCGTAACACAAGGAGCTCACCAGCCAGCACTATGTCAGACAATATTCTATTGTGGCCTTTCTCCCTGGTCTGTCCCTATTTGGAAGCTCTGCTGAAACCGATCCACCCTTCCACCCTAGATAACATGATGCTATTTAAGTACCACACAGAAGACACCACAGTAGGACAAACTGATCGGTGGATGGATGGTGGTGTATGATATTGCTTTCCCATTTTTCCTCCTTCCTTCCACTGCACCCTCAGGGCAGTTCTACCCCGTCAGTATGAGAAGGAATCTGCTCGAAGGCAGTGAGTCTGGTATTTGTTCTGTTTTGTGTCAGCTGTGTATATGCTCAGTGCACCTTGCCAGCTTCTCGCCATTCACTTGCAAAACTCCATGTGCTTTGTTTGGGCTTTGTTTACTCTTTGTCAATTTGATGCTCACCACCCAATTAATGCAGGAAGTTCTCATCGTGTTTTTAAATCTTTGTTTTCCCATAAGATTTCGCAGTTTCCACATCTTTATTGGCCAGCTTTGTTTATTCTTTTCTTAATTGCGTCTTAATTTCCTTGGCCAATGTTTCAGTTTGGGGTGTATGTCTTTTTTTAATTGAATTGTAATATTTCATATGAGAATCACGATTAAATGTTTGACTGTTGTAACTTGCTAAATTTTCCCCTCTGGTTAATCTTTACTATTTAGCTTTTGTTTTTGATGACTTTTGAAGCCCATACATTTTCCATTGACATAGTTAACATGGGTTGGCTTGGATTTTCTTTTAGATTTCTATTATTGATGTTATGCTAAAAAAAAAGTCCTTTCCCACCATTGATTTTATAAATGTATAAGTTATCTTAATTTTAAAGTTCTCTATTTTACTTCTTTACTTCATCTCTCCAAGTTTTGATGTCAATTGCAATGGCTACACAGAAACTCACAGACAAAATTCATGATGAACAGGATTTATTAAGAATGTTAGTGCCAGTGAGCAATACGTAGGATAGTTGTTTACCAGGACATGTTACAAAGTTTCGTAAATGCCCAAAGGCATTTTTGCTGCCAGCTTCAACCCAAAGACATTCAGCTCAAGCTCCATGGGTCATGAATTAGGTGCCCAGAGGCACCCCACTCCAGTAAGCCTTAGCCCAGAGGCACTCAGCTCCACTTCTGTGGGTCAGCAAGTCCAACATCCCCAGTTAAGTGCTCAGAGGCACCTCTCTCTGCCAGCCGGCCTTCTGCCCCGGAGCACTCAGCTTTACACTCTATCTGTGGGGAAGTCCATCACTCTGCTTCATGCTCTGACACCTGGTGCTGATGCTGCTCTTTGGATGATATCAGTGTCATCTGGGTCCAGAAGGCTCGATGTGCAGTGATCTTGGGTCCAGAGAACGTACTTTACTCCTGGCTATTGCCAATAATCACATCCCTCTTCTTGCTTCTCAGAGGGTTCATTTTATACACCTCAGGATGTCAATCCAGGGAATCCCCATCTCAATTACTAACAGATGAATCCTCTCAGTATCATTCCCCACCTTCTAAACAGACCCACATAAGGAGGTGTCATTTGGTGGGCATTAGAGACTTTGGTTAGAGTCACATTGTATAATTCACTCCCTCTGAAAATGTATTACTTTTATTGTCTTTTAATACAACTATGGTGTAGATCTAACTTTTCCACAACTGTTTATCCAATTGCTTTAGCATAATTTATCAATCAAGCAACCATCTCCTTGATAATTTGGAATGCTCCTTCCTAAATACTTGCGTCTCTATATTTCTGGACTTTTTATTTGGTTTCATTGATCAATATTTTGAAGCTAGATTTCCTTTTTGCCAGCTTATAACATCAGCAATAGTTATATATTCTATAATAGGTATCTAGGTATATATTAGACTTGCCAGTGCTAGATGTCATGAAGTAGATTCCAACTCATGCTATGCTATGTATAGCAGAACAAAATCCACGTATCTGTGCATCTTCCTCTTAATCATTAGTATATTTCAATCCATTATTATAGCCATTGTACCAAACCACGCAGTTCAGGGTCTTCCTCTTGTTCACTCACCTTCTGCTTTCCCTAGCATGGTGTGCTTCCCCAGGGATGAGTCTCTACTGATCACAGGCAGAAGTAAATAAGATGAATTCTTACCATCCTCACTTCCAATGAACATCTGGCTGTACTTCTTTCAGGACAGATTTGTTTGCTCTTCCAGCAGTCCATGGCATATCCAATATTCTTTGTCAACATTATTATTCAAAGGTATCAATTCTCCTATCTTTCATATTTATTACCCAACTTTCCCATACATAAGACAACTGATAATACCATCACATGGGAAAGATATACATTAGTCCTCAAAGTGTTATCTTTGCTTTTTAACACTTAAAAGAGGTGTTCTGAGGCAGATTTTCCAAATGCAATACATTGTTTGATTTCTTAACTACTACTTCTATGGATATTGATTTTAGATCCAAGTAAAGAGAAATCCTTGACAACTTCAATATTTTCTCCACCTTATTTCTTGATACAATTGTGAGGAATTTGATTTCTATTATGCATATACCTAATAATATGCATTCCAGCACTTTCAGTGCACCACAGTACAACAAACTGACAGACAACTGATAGTGGCCCAACAGAAAGCCGATTATAAACAATATCAATATCATTTGCAAGTAAAATTTTGCTGAGGATCATCGAACAAAGGTGGAAGTAGTACAATGACAGGGAGCTTCCTGAGCTTCAGGCTGGATTCAGAAGAAGATGTGGGCCAAGAGATAGCACTGCTGACAGCATATGGATCTCAGTTGAAAGCAGAGAATACCAGAAGGATATTTACTTGTGTTTCATTGTTATGGATCATAACCAGCTGTGCCCTGGAGAAGAATGGAAGTTCCAGATCACTTCTTTGTGCTCATTTGGAATTGGTACATGACTTAAAAGGCAGTTAAGTTATGCAAGCAGAATAAGAGAATACTGCATAATCTTGAGTCAGGAAAGGTATGTCAGGGTTGTATCTTCTCATCATACGTATTCCATCTGTAGGCTAAATAAATCATCAGAGAAGCTGGATTCTATGAAGGATGGGGTATTAGGATTAGAGAAAGACTGATGATCAACCACCTATGATATGCAGAAAACATGATATGCTGAAAACAAGGACTTGAAGCATTTCATGATGAAGATTGAGGACCAATAGGTAACAGCATGGTAAATAGGGGAAAAAAAGATGGAAATTGTCAAGATTTTCATCTCTCTTGGATCCACAATCATTACTCAAAGAAACAGCAGTTAAGAGATGAAGCAATGCATTGGGTAAATCTGTTGTATAAGACCTCTTTGAAGTATTGAACTTTAAGGGCTAAAGTGCACCTGACCCAAGTCATGGAATTTTCAGTTGCCTCATAAACCTGTGAAAGCTGGTCATGAAATAGGGAAGACCAAAGAATCCATGCATTTGAATTTTCAGGCTGACAAAGAATTCTGAAAAGATCATAGGCTTCCAAACGAATCAACAGGTCTGACATGGGAGTACAGTCAGAATGATCCGTAGAGGCTAGGATGGTGAGACTTTGTCTCATCCACTTTGGACGTGTTCGCAGGAGAGACCAGTCTCTGGAAAAGCACACCATTCTTGGTGAAGTTGAAGGGCAGTGAAAATGAGACCCTCAACATGATAGATTGAAACGGTGGCAGGGAGATGGGGCTCAAGCATATGAAGAATTATGAGGATATCACAGGACGGGGAGTTCTTTCTCTCTTTTGTACATCAGGTTTTAATGAGTTGAGACAGACTTGACAGAATCTAACAACAACAAGACAACAATAAGCTCACTCCTATAAAGTGGGCTCTGACGCATAGGGACCCAGTAGGATCGTGTAGGACCGTCCCTGTTTGTTTCTGGGACTGTAGCTCTTTATTGGAATAGAAAGCCTTGTTTTTCTCCTGGAGGGAGACATCTGGTTTTGAACTGCAGCCCAACGTTTAACAACTTTGTCACTGGGGCTCCTCAATAAGATGCATAATAAACTCTAATCGATTATGGTAGAGGGGTTTGTCATTGTGAAGAGCTTGGGTACTGGAGCCAGCCTGAATTCATGTCTCAGTTTCAGCACTTACAGCCTATGTGACCAAAGACAGATTACTTAAATCCCATCGTGTCTGTGCAACAGAACTGCAGTAGGACATACCTTAGAGATTTCTTTTGAGAATTGGATGATTTGAAACATATGGCCCTGTTGGCATACCAACTAGCATTTCATACGCTACTAAGACTCATTTATGCTGGGAGAATTTGTCTGTTTACATCTCTTTCTAACAGATGAGTCTGAACAATTGTTTTAAGTTTCAGGGAAAATGTTATGGTTGTGGATTTTGCTTGGAATTGAGTAAAATCTGTACAATATTTGAGAGGCTGATTATCGTCGGCACGATATGAACTCTTTTCATCCGGGAGCATAGTTCATGTCTCCACTTAGAAATTTTATTTCCGGCCCATCAGTGAAGTTGTGTTCTTTCCATTATATAGATCTTATCTGGTCTCAGAGTTTGGGCACTGAATTAAAATTGCTAGCACCTTTACACATAGAATTCTCTCTGCTGGTCTGTAAATGTGGTGGGTTGTAAGTTTGTTGTTCTGCATATCGCATAACTATTTTCTTGATTGGAGTATTTATATAATGACTAGAGTATTATATATTGGAGTATTTATATAAAGTTTGGCTATGAGAGAGTTATTGAAATTCTTTACATTCTGCCTATGAAATCACCTGACTCTTAAGTATTTTTTCTGTTTATTCTAGGTTTTGCCTTCATATTACTGTTGGGAATTCTCTATGCCACAAAGATTTTCAAATGTATCACTTTGCTTTACATTCAATTTATATGATTCGCTGATCTCCTTTTTATATTAGTGTCCTATGTTTGGAAGAACCCTGGTGGCCCAGTGTTTAAGTGCTCGGTGACTAACTTAAAGGTCAACAGTTCAATACCACTAACCAGTCCATGGGAGAAAGTCATGGCAATCTGCTTCCATAAAGATTACAGCCTAGAAAACCCTATGGGGCAGATCTCCTCTGTCTTGTAGGGTCACTGTGACTCAGGATCGAGGCAATGATAACTAGTTATATGTGTGTTTTCACCCTCTTTGTTTATCTGTTTCTTATGATTTTTTGTTTGTTTTCACACTTTTTATTGCCTGAGTAGATCTACTAGAATTCTTTTTCTTTTATTCAATGTGTGAAAACCAGTTATTGGACATCCTAAACCATGTGTTACTGCTTTTACTATCCTCTCTTCTCTCGTTCTCTAAGAGTCTTGACTACAATTGCTCTTTTCCTGTATTTCCTTTTCAGTGTTTTTTACAGTGAATGACTGTGAATTTTCTCCTAGTATGGTTCTCACCTGGTATCATCACCAGCATTATAAGTATCCTCTGTTGGCAGCTTCTGCTTCTTTGCATTCAGATCTCTTTACAAAGGATTCTCTGGATCATCTGGGGGTTCGGGGTTTTCTTCATTCTTTTATGATTGATTTTATTATTTTCACTGTACATGGGCATGGGCCCAACAGCTTTTGCTTTGGGGAGGAATTTGCAGACAGTCTTAGGCAGCCTAACACAAGGTTCATTTCTGAACTCTCCAGTGGCCACACTAAGGGAAGGTTGCATTGCTTATGTGGGGGCGACAGAGACTTGTAATGCACATATTTGTAGTGCTATTCAGCTTCCATGTCTCTATTTACCTCTTTCACTTCAGGTCCTAATGTTATTTTGAAAACTGTTTCCTGTGTTTGATTCAGTGCTTTGGGGCGTAATGTTTCATAATTACTGTGTCTTCATTTTGGAAAGTGCCTACTGCCCTTTTTTTTTTTTCTTTCCTCAAATCTCCACTTTCGATTTTATTTTAGGACTCTGTCAGGATTGGTGATGGTTCCTTTTGCTTTTGTCAGGCTCCACGTAATTGAGTTAGCATTTTAGCAGTTGTACAGCTGGCAGTGACTACTGCAAGTAAACATGTCAATAGAAAACTTTGGTTTGCTGTTTGTTCTTCAAGTCTCTTTTCTATGTGTGATAACATTCAACAATATTCTATAAGAATCTGGTGGCGTAATGGTTATGTGTTGGACTAACTCAGGGTCAGCAGTTTGAAACCAGCAGCCAGCCCACAGGAGAACGGGCTTCCTACTCCCATAAATAGTTCCACTCTTGGAAATTCCCAGGGGCAGTTTCTACTCTGTCCTCTGGGGTCACAATGAGCTGGAATCAACTTGATGGCAGTGAGTGAGAATCAGCTGCCATACATAGTAATTAGCCGCCTGTCAGTGGGTTTTCCAACCTTGATTATTCTTCAAAAGTCTGAGCCAAATACGAGCTCGGGAACCTAAAGGCATCCCCCCCCCAAGGTCAAATCCATAGCATGACCTGGTGTTTACTTCTAAGAGGGGAAGGCATCGGGTTTCCTGCTGGACATCTGGATGGTGGAGTGATGAGACCCAGTCACAGCTCGTCATTGTTGTTGACGCCGATGATGAAGATCACCCTCATCTGGGGCATTTAGAAACAGACTCCTTTTGTTCTCTGATAGCCACAATCCACGGCAGCATGTAGATATGATGTCCCAAAGAGAAAAAGAATAGACCTTTAAAGGAGATGGCAGATGGCTGCTTCCCGCCTGGGCTGCAACAGACATGAACTATCTCCTGGGATGGAAGACAATTTGTAGGGCCTCGGTCTGATTCTAAAACCATTACCTTATCACCTCATCCCTGTCCCTCAGATCTTTCTTAACAGCTGTCCAAAACATTCTTGGCCTGAGAAAAGGAGTATCCAAAAGTCCAGTATCACCGTATTTTCCTGGAGACTGACATTAATGTTCAGCCTCAATTTCCTGTTGTTGTTCGTGTTTGTGTTTGCCAGTGCGTCTCAAACTCGGGTTGTATGAGGAACTTTTACAACCTCTGAGGCCCTGGCACCCCCACCAATTAAATTGGGATCTGTGGAATGTGGCTGTGGACAAACTCTACCCCCGCTTCTACTGGGAAGCTGCTCTATCTGTGTCCAGTCTCTTCATTGCAACTATTCTGAGCCCCTCTGTTTTAGCTGGGAGTCTTGTTCCCAAAGGAGGGCTATGTTTGACTATTGTGTCCGAGTCATTCAGTCTATTCCAACAGATAATTACCCCAGGTGACACTGGAGAGCTTCCCCAAAAGGTTTTCTTGGCTGAAATCTTTATGGAAGCAGGTCAGTAGACCTTTCTCCCCAGAAGCTGCAGGAAGGGTGTGAACCAGGCAGCTTGTGGGTTAGCACTGCTCCATAGATTAACCTGTATCAATTAATTGTCATAAATGATGTCTTGTCTTTCTTTTAGCATCTTACCCTGCTAGTCTTCCTTCCTGTTGCCTTGGAATTAATTTTTTTGTCTAAATTAACTACTTTGCTTTTTCCCCTTTGGTAATTGGGGAGATAAGCTATTTCATATCCTATTAGTAATTTTAGTTTACATCCTTAAAAACACACTCTAACTTACATGTCTCTAATTAACCACAGATACTATATAACAGAATTTCTCACAAAATGAGGGAATTAACATTATCTCCTTGCTCCAACTTCACTCTTCATACCAGAATAACCTTTCAATGTTTACCCCTGGGTATGGACAGGAATGAGAGCTTACATTTCCTCGCCTACAGAATATTTATTATACTTGTATTCTGATTTTACAACTATGTTTATAGCAATTATTTAGATTTATTGCTACACTGCTTTTTATGCTTACTGCCAGTCTTTTAAATATATCTCTTTATTAGTCACAACTTTTTCAAGCTTGAGGTCTTCATTTTGATTCATCTTGCGTGGATAAGATTTCCTCCAAATGGATTTTCGGAAATGTTATGTGAATAGTAGGCTTTCTGAGGACTTGGATATTTGAAAGTCACTTTCTTTTGTCTTTTCTATATAGCCACTTAGCTAGAAAATGCCCCTTTTGGCTTTAAATTATTTACAGGAGCATCTGTACTTTACCTAAGATAAATGCGTTGAAAGCCATGACGCAGTATTTTCCCTTTATTTCCAGCACTCACATGGTATCCACTTATTTTTACAGAGTTGGCTTAATTTTGTTGGTTGGAAGTTGACCCTGGATAGGGGTGTGGAGCACATGTGTTCAAGATATCTGAGTGTAATCAATTTATTCAACAAAAAAATTATTGAACACCTGCAATGTGTGAGACATTTTGGTAACCATTAAGAATTCAGAAGTGAATCAAACAGACTAGGTTTCTGCTCTTGTGGAGAGAGAGAGAGCGAGAGAGGAGGGAGGGAGACACAACAGCAAAACAAGCAGATAGGTCATTTTAGCTCTCGGAGGGGTGATTAATTAGAGCTGCTGCATGTAGCAGCTCAAATTCTAAAATGGCACTCTGGAGCAGTACATATTGGCCACACTGGGTGCATGAGGACCCACTCGATGGCATTCATGAGGGATGACTGTGGGGACTTAGGTGATGTTCATAAAATTCTTCTTTCCAACAGATTTGCATATTTATGATCCCCTCACTGCCCCATTATCTTTCCTCTGGGATTGCAAGGTTTTTCTTTGTCTTGAGTCTTAGTATGTTCTTCTATTGCAGACACATGCAATGGTTTGCCTTTGTCTACTTTCTAGGTAGTTGACTTTGAGTTACGATTCCTCGTTTATGTAGCATGTTCTTACTGGACTCCCACAAAGCTGGAGGTGGAATGTCATTGTAGGAATATACCATTCCTGAGATCCACAGATGGATGGATATTTGTCAGATTCCAGAAGAGAATTCAGATTCATAAAGAGTCTCCCACTGGGGGCATAGAGTTGGAAAGTCGCTAGGAACTTGGTCCCTGGAGTCATATTTCATAGATTTAAGTTTGACTCCACCAATGGCTATTAGTATGACCCTGACAAATAACTTCTGTGAACTTCAGTGCCCTCATCTTTCTTTTTTAAAACCTTTTTGTCTCTCCAAGCTGTGCTCAGTACATAATTTTGTTCACATATTATATAATTTAATAGTTCAGGGCTGAGCCCCGGTGGCGTAGTGGTTGTGCGCGGGACTGCGGCCCACTGGGACAGAGGTTCAATTCCAGCAGTGGGGCTGGGCCTCCTACTCCCACCACCGGAGAGCAGTGATGCCCCCCCCCAAAAAAATAATAATAGTTCAATCATACTAAGAAGAGGTGTGCAATCATCACCACAATCAGTTTGTAACGTTTCTTCTTTCTCATGCACAATATTGCTAGTTTCCCATTCCCCCTCCACACTCCTCTGCTATGCCCCTTCTCATTACTATTTCTATAGATTTACCTATTCTGTGTTTTGAATACATAAAATCATGTTGTTGTAGCATTAAGGGCCATCCAGTCAGCTCTGACCTACAGTGACCCTCTACACAACAGAAGGAAACATTGCACACTCCTGTGCCATCTTCATGAGCGTTTTTAAGCCTGAGCCCACTGATGCAGCCACTGTTTCTACCCATCTCATCAAGGGTCTTCCTCCTTTTCACTGCCCTTCCACTTCACCAAACACAATTTCCTTCGCCAAGGACAGGTCTCTCCTGACAATAAATTCAAAATATTTAAATGAAGTCTTGCCATCTTATTAGACAGGGCTCTCTAGAGAAACAAAATCAGGATATATAAAGAGAGAGATTTATACAGCATGAAGGACTATAACAGCTAATTAGTCCACATAGCAGTACATAGGACTCAGTTCAACTCACTTCTGTGAAACTTCTGTTGAAGTCCTTCAACTCACAAGGCCTACTGGGCCCAAGGTCAAGGAAGCAGACAGCTGAGTCTTTCCTCCGGCAATGCAGACAGAGTCCTCCCACAGATAGCAGACAGCAGGGCGGGTCACCATTAGGCAGCAGCTCAGGAGCTTAGCGAAGCAGGCCCTGATGAGATATTGAACTTAAGCAATTCAAGACAACAGAATCCACCATCCTCAGCCTCAAGCAATATACACACCAGCAGCATAGTGAAACAGTTTGCAAAGAAACCTCAAGCTCTAGTGACACAACACGATCTATGGGTTGGCTGTGCCACGGGTAGTTTAGCTCACAAGTTGAGGCAGAAAACTAGCTGAAGTAGCCACATGCTGATCCCATCACCAGAGAACAAGAGGGCAAGGGGCAGGCCATGCCAAGCCATTTATCTCATTGTCCCCCAATCACACTGTGACCTGATTAAACCCACATGTCCCTATTGGCCAGGTTGGCACAACAAACCTACCTATCACATAATCTTTACCTCTGAGGAACACCCTGGCCTTATTTCGTCCAAGACAGATTTGTTTATCTGTTTAGCAGTCCATGGTACTTTCATGATACTTCTCCAGCACCATAATTAAAATGCACCAGTTCTTCACTCTTCATTATTCAATGAACACCTTTCACGTGTATATGATGCAGTGGAGAATACCATAGCTTGGGTCAGGTACACCTTAGTCCTCAAAGTAACATCCTTGTTATTCCGTCCTCTAAAGAGTTCTCATGCAGCAGATTCCCCTCATGCAATGTGTCTTGATCTCTTGATTTCTACTTCTGTGAGCATAGATCGTGGATCCAAGCAAGACAAAAATCCTTGGCAACCGCAACCTTTTCTCCATTTATCATGAACAGAAACTCATTTAGAAAATCAACAGGAAACAAAATAAAACCACAATAATGACAGAGCAAAACCGAAGAAAACCTTACTAAAATGAAGGCAGAAAATATTTAAAACTTTAAAATGGGTTTAAAGGGAAGATGGGCAGGGGAGAGAGGAGCTGATACCAAGGGCTCAAACAGAAAGCAAATGTTTAGAAAATGATGATAGCAACATATGTACAAATATGCTTGATATAATCGATGTATAGAATGCTATAAGAGCTGTAAGAGTCCCCAATAGAATGATTTTATAAAAGGCAGGAGTGGTGATGGTGGTGGAATGATCAAATGCTACATTTTCATGTAACTGCATCTGTCATGTGGACTTGCAGTGCTCTCTATTTGATAGAAAAGCTATTCATATCCCTGGACTCTACTGGGGAGGATTTGACTGGTGTCTGAATCCACGTGGGAAAGCGCCATCTTCTTTAAATGGGGTAAACAGCCTCAGGGTGTTATACTGTTCTTGTTGGGGGATGTGTCCAGCAAGTTCAGGGTCACAGCAACCCTTAGGTACAATGTAAAGAAACACTGCTCCATCCTTTGCTAGCCGCCCAACTTTTCCTTCCTTCAAGCCTCTTGTTGCAGCCACAATGTTGATCCACCCAGTTGAGTGTCTCCCTATTTCTCGATGACTCTTTCCTTTACTTCACGTAATGCCTTTCATCAGGGACTGGCTCCTCTTCATAACATGTCCGAGCACATGAGGTGATGTCCCACCATGTTCACTTGAATGGAGCATTCTAGGTATACTTCTTACAGCAGACAGATTGGCTGTTGTTGTTGTTCTGGAAGTCCATGGTATATTCGGTCTTCTTCACCAACGTCATAATTCAAATGTGCCGATGTTTCTTCAGTCTTTCTTATTTCCTGTCCAACTTGCATGTTTATTGGAGGTAATTGAAAATTACAATTCAAACCGATTTCGATAAACAAAAGAATATCAAATTATGATCACAGATATTTTAGAATTAAATTAATTTGAGTTTTTAAAAAAAACTTGGATCAGATACCCTTCTGTCCTCAAAGTGACGATTTTCCCTTTTAACACTTTAAAAGAGGTCATTTGCAGAATAGTTGCCAGTGTAATATGTTCTATGACTTTTTGACTGCTGCTTTTATAGGTGTTAATTGTGGACACAAGAAAATTTTGAAAGTTTCAAGCTTTTCTGGTTGTTTCTTATCACGTTCTTGCTTATTGACCCAATTGTGAGGATTAGTGTTGTCTTTGTGTGGAGGTGTAACCCATATCCTTTGATCTTCGTCAGTAAGTGCTTCGGGTTTTAGTTATCTATGTATTGCAGGCTGTTAATGAGTCTTCCTCCGATCTTAATACCACACTTTCTTCATAAAATCTAGTTATCAGATTATTAACTCGGCATACAGAATGAGTAGATATGGAGAAGGATACAAACAACCCTGACACAGATGTTTCCTGACTTTAAGTCCTTATTCTGTTTCGAGGACTACATATTACCTGTTCCACATGAACACAATTAACTGTTTTGGAATTCACATTGTCCTCAAAGCTAGCCTTAATTTTTTATAATCCACACAGCCAAATGCCTCTGCACGGGCAATAGAACCAAGCATCTTTCTGGAATTCTCGGCTTTCAGCCAAGATCCATCTCATGTCACCTGTGATATCTCAGTCCATCTTTCTTCTGAACCCAACTTGGACTCTTGATAGTTCCTTGCCAGTGTTCTGCTGTTATTACCATTTTGGCATTATCTTCAGCCAAGTTTTATTTGTTTGCTATTAATAATGTCATTAAAAACTAAAAACTGAACTCATTCCCATCAAGTTCATTCCTAGTCATAGCAACTCCCCAGGACAGGGAGAACTGCCCCCTATGGGTTGCCCAGACTATAACTTTTTATGGGAGTAGAAAGCTTCATCTGTCTGCAACAAAGCAGCTGATGTTTCTGAACCGCTGACCCTGGTTGACAGCTCAGGATGTAGCCCTGGGATTCCAATGCCTGTGCTAGATCCCACGGAGTCAATTCCTACTCACTGCCAGCCTGTAGGCAACAGAACTAAACGCCAGGTCACCCTCACCACTGCTGTTATATTTGAATGCGTCATTGCAACCGCTGTCTCCATTCATCTCCGTGACCGTCTTCCTCTTTTTCACTGCCTTTCGACTTTGCCAGGCATGATGTGCTTTTCTAGGGACTTGTCCTTCCGGTCCAAAGCAGGTGGGACAGCATCACCCTCGTTCCTTCTAAGGAGTCTTTTTTCTGTACTTCTTTCTAAAGAGATTTGTTTGTTTGTCTGGTAGTCCGTGTTGTTGTTAGGTGCGGTCAAGTTCGTTGCCCCTCAGAGCGACCCATGCTCTACAGGCCACAATACCACCTGGTTCTGTGCCCTCCTCACAATCATTCTCGAGTTTGAGCCCATCGCTGCAGCCACGTGTCAGCCATCTCGAGCGAGTCTTCTCCTGTTCACCGCAGCTCCACTGTGCATGATGTTGTTTTCCAGAGCCTGACCTCTCCTGTGACGTGGTTCAAAGTGCGGGAGATAAAGTCTCACCTTCCTTGCTTTTAAGGAAGCTGGCAATACTTCTTCCAAGAAAGATTTGTTTGTGAAAATATATATGTATATATTTTTTAAAAAAAGAAAGATTTGTTTGTTCTTTTGCCAGTCCATTATGCTTCCAAAATTCTTTGCATGAAGCAAATACATTCATTCTTCTGAGGTCTTTCTTATTAAATGTCCAATTTTGACAGGTATGAGGTGATTGAAAATTACCTTCACGTGGTCGTGTATGCATGAGTCCTTGAAACTCAAAGAAACATCTTTGTTTTCCAACACTTTAAAGCAGTCTTACATCAGGCCTGTCCAATGCAATGTATCGTTTCTTTTCTTGACTGCCGCTCTCACGGGCACTTATTGTGGATCCAAGCCAGATTAAGTCCTTGACAGATTCCATCTTTTCTTTGTTTCTCATGATGTTGCCCATTGGTTCAGTTGGGAGAGTTTTGGTTTTCTGTACATTGAGTTGAGATTCCTGTTGAAGACCACAGTCCTTGATCCTTATCAATAAGTGCTTCAAGCCTTCCTCACTTTCAGCAGAGTTGTTAATACGCCTTTCTCAAATCCTGATGCAGTATTCTTTTTACATATAGTTCAACTTCTTATAATATTTGCACAGCACAGATTGAATAAGTATGGTAAGAGGACACAACCTTGATGCACTCCTTTTCTTAATTTTGAAACACACAAAAAATACCTTGTTCTTTTGAAATGACTGCCATTTGGTCCATGTGCACGTTTCCCATGAACACAATCAAATGTTCTGGAATTCCCATTCTTTTCAATGCCATGCTAAATTTGTTATGATTCGCACAGTTGAATGCCTTTGCATAATCAATAAAACACAAAAAGTACATTTTTCTGGTATTCTCTGCTTTCAACCAAGATCCATCAACATCAGCAAAGCTATCCTTTTTCTCGTGTCCTCTTCTGAATCCAGCTTGAATTTCTGGCAACTCCTTGTATATACAGTACTGCGACCATTGTTGAATGATCTCCAGCAAAATCTTACTTACATGTGGCATTAAAGAGATTTTTAAATAATCTCTGCCTTCTGTTGGGTCACCCTTCTGTGAAATGAGTACAAATATGAATCACTTCCAGTCAGTTGGCCAGGGAGCTCTCTCTCTTTCAAATTTCTTGGCATAGGAGAATGAATGTTTTCAGTGTTTCATTAGCTTGTTTAAACATTTCTGTTGGTGACTGGAGACTCGCTTTTGATTAATGCCTTCAGTGCAGCTTTCATCTTGGCAGCTTCCTTGACAGCTTCCATCTTTTCTTTGCTTATCATGATGATACCTATTGGTATAGTTGTGAGAGTTTTGGTTTTCTGTACATTGAGTTGAAATTCCTATTGAAGACCACAGTCCTTGATCCTTATCAGGAAGTGCTTCAAGTCTTCCTCACTTTCAGTAAACGAAGTTGTTAATACGTCTTTGCTTCAGTACCATTGGTCCTTGATGCCATGCTTTCTCTTGAAATGGTTGGATATTAGCCAGCTTTTTTTTTTTTTTGGTTACAGTGATTCTGTGCATTGCTTCTATCTTTTTTTTTTCTAATGCTCCCTGCATGGTTCAATATTTTTGCCAGATTTTTTTTTAATATTTCAAGTCAAGGGTTGACTTTTTTTTTGTTGTTTTGGGGGCATCACCGCCCTCTGGTGGTGGGAGTAGGAGGTTCAGCCTTGCTGCTGGATTTGAACCTCCGTCCCAGTGGGCCGCAGTCCCGCGCACAACCACTACGCCACCGGGGCTCAGCCCCGGGTTGACTTTTTTTACTCCATTCTTTTAGCTTCATATGTGCTGACAATGCTCATCCTTTTTGGTTTTCTAACTTCAGGTCTTTGCATATTTTATAATACTTTTCTTTATCTTCTTTAGCTGCCCCTGGAAACTTTCTGTGCAGCTCCAGCATTTCTTCCATGTACTTTAGCTCTTCTAAATTCAAGAACATAGTTTCTTCTCCCATCCAATTTGATCTTTTACTTCTTTCCTGTCTTCCTAGTGAATTTTTGTTTTCTTCATGGTAATCTTGGTGTCGCTCCACAATTTGAAAGACCTTCTTTCCCTATTGTTTAAATAGTCAAATCTGTTTATAAAATGTTCTCTATCCGCAAAGCCATATTTTTCTTACTATTTCCTCCTCTTTGCTTCCAACTTTCACATTCCATTCATTGATGATTATTAATGCATTTTGATTGCATAGTTGATCAACTTAAGACTGAAGAAGTTCATAGAATTCTCTTAATTTGTTCATCACTAACTTCAGTGGTCAGTATACATTTGAATAACTGTTGTAGTGACTAACTTTTTAAAAAATGTGTATGACAATCCTTTCACAGACAGCTTTATACTTCGAGATCTTGAAATGTTCTTTTTACTAATGAATGTGACCCCTTGAATTTGTCATTCTTGGCATAGTGAAACATATGATTGTCTGAATCAAAATAGCCAAACTGGTAAGTTTCAGTTCACTGCAGCTAGGATATTTATCGTTATGCATTCCATTTCATTGCTGATGACTTCCAGTGTTCCTAGATTCATACTTTGTACATTCCAAATTCTGTTTTACTAATAGATAATTATAACTGGTTTTCTCATTTTGAGTCATGCCCACCAACAAATGAAGGTCCCCAAAGCATTACTCTATCCATATCATGATAGTCAGCCCTCCTTTGAGAAGGTAGCTGACCTGACTCACATTTCACATGTTTTTCCTCTTTCAACGCTCTATCTGACAATGCTCCACTGCTGTTCATAAAGCTTCCAATGGCTAATCCCTCATAAGTGAACAGTCTATTCCTTCTTTGCTCTTATTCTGGAAGTTCTGCTGAAACCAGTTAACCTAGGGTAACCCTGCTGGTATTTGAAATATCTGTGACATAGCTTTCTGTGTTAAAGCAGCATGAAAGACACCATAATACGACAACCTAACAGATAAGTGATGGCTATTAATGATATTGTTCTGTAATTTCCACATTCTATTGGATCACATTTCTCTGGAATAAGTAAAGATATGAATTGCTTACAATCAGTTGATCAAGTGTCTTCCAAAAATTTTGACATAAATAAGTCGTCACTCCCAGCATTGTATCTACTGGCTGAAACATTCTCCACTGATATTCCAATTCTTGGATCTTTCTTTTATGTGTAAAAGACTTCATTGAAGCTTGGACTACTTTTTTCAATACCATCAGTTCTCCATCACAGGCTTCCTCCTGAAATGCTTAAGCATTGACCGGTTCCTTTTGATGTATCTTCTTCCATCTTCTGTTGGTGCTTTCTGCATCATTTAATTTTTTTGCCCATAGAATCTATAACCTACCAACAGGAAGATTTTGTTTTTCTTCTGTTCTTTCACCATGAAATACGCCAGGCATGTTCTTCCCTTTTTGTTTTATCACTGTGCATTTGGCTTGATTTACTCATGCCATATTATAAAATCTTCTGTTCAGCAATTTTTTAAAATCATTTTAGTGGGGGGGGGTCATGCAACTCTTACCACAATCCATCCATCCATCCATCCATCCATCCATCCATCCATCCATTGTGTACAAGCACATTTGTACATTTGCTGCCATCATCATTCTCAAAACATTTCTCTACTTTTTTTTTCTGCTTGAGCCCTTGGTATCAGCTCCTCCCTTTCCCCCCTCCCTTCACACCCTCCTCCCTCACAAACCCTTGATAATTTAGAAATTGTTATTATTTTGTCACGTCTTACACTATGTGGCATCTCCCTTCACCCACTCTTCTGTTGTCCGTCCCCCAGAGAGGGGGTTATGCGTAGATTGTTGTGAGCAGTTTCCCACCCTCCCTCTGAGCCTGCCACTCTCACCACTAGTCCTAGTGGGATCATTTGTCCTGGATTCCCTGTCTGCTCAAAAATTGTACTTCAACATTCCTTCCATTAGTTTTAGTTACGCCACATTCAAGAGCAAGTGGTAGAGTCTCTTTTGACATTCATTTTGCTATTTTCTTTCCTTCTGCCCTTTTAATGTCTATTTGGTTTCTTCATGAACGATCTCCTTCATGTTATGCCATAATGTGTCTGATCTTCAGTTATTAGTTTTCAGTATTTCAAGTCTATTCTTGAGATGGTCTCTAGATTTAGGTGGGATACATTCAAGATCGTACAGATGGGTTTGCATGAATGTGCTTTAATTTTCTTCAGCCTCAACTTGAGTTTGCATATGAACCATCTATGATCTGTTCTAGTCAGCCCCTTGCTTTACTCTGAAAAGTTTTTCCACTAGCTCTTCCAATGATGTAAGGAATCTGATTCCTGTGTAATCCAGACAGTAAGATCCACATGTATGAGCCAATTCTAAAAGTTCATGGAACAAATTTTAATTTAATTTTCGCACAATATTTTTATGGCTGTTCTTTATATTTATTTAAATTATTTTATTGGGGGCACATGCATCTCTTATCACAATCCATGCCTACATCTATTGTATGTCAAGCACATTTGTTGCCATCATCAGTCTTAAAATATTAGCTTTCTACTTGAGCTCTTGGTATCAGCTCCTCCTTTTTTCCCCTCCCCACCTCTCTTCCTCACAAACCCTTGATAATTTATAAATTATTATTATTTTGTCATCTTACACTGTCTGATGTCTCCCTTCACCCACTTCCCTTTTGTACATACCCCAAGGAAGAGTTTGTATGTAGAACCTTATAACCGGTTCCCCCTTTCTCCAACCTTCCCTCCACTCTCCTTGTATCACCACTCTCACCACTGGTCCTGAATGGATCATCTGTCCTGGATTCCCTATGTTTCAGTTCCTATCTGAATCAATGTGCATCCTCTGGTCTAGCCATATTTGTAAGGTATGTTTAATCATTGCTACAATGCACCCTGACTGGCTCATTTTCTCCCAGTGACCCTTCTATAAGGGGATGTCCTGTTACCCACAGATGGGCTTTGAGTTCCCAATATGTACTCCCCCTCATTTACAATGATATAATTTTTAGTTCTTTGATACCTGATCCCTTCCATATTTCATGAGCACACAGGCTAGTGTGCTTCTTCCTTGTAAGTTTTGTTGCTTCTGAGCCAGATAGCCGCTTGTTTACTTTCAAGCCTTTAAAACCCCTGAGGGTAAATCTTTTTATAGCCTTTCACTGTCAGCTTTCTTCACCACATTTGCTTATGAACACATTTGTATTCGGCGATCATATCAGGAAGGTGGACACATAATTGTATGATTTTTGCTCTTTGATGCCTGATAACTGATCCCTTCGACCCCTTGTTGTCACACAGACAGTGTGCTTCTTCCATGTGGGCTTTATTGCTTCTCAGCAAGATGCCCACTTGTTTACCTTCAAGCCTTTAACACCCCAAACAATATACCTTTTGATAGCTGGGCACCATCAGCTTTCTTCAACACTCTTGCATATTCACACATTTGTCTTCAGCGATCATGTTGGGAAGGTGAACATCATGGAATGCCAATTAAATAGAACAAGTGTTCTTGCATTGAGGAGGCAGTTCCGTGGAGGCCCAATGTCCATCTGCTGCCTTAATCTAACCTTATAAATATATGCATATATCTATTTCCTCATCATATATAAATATATTTACCTATGCTCATGCCTGTATTTAGACCTTTATAAATGCCCTTTTCTCCTATTTATTTCCTCTATTTCCTTTTACTTTCTTCTTGTTCCATTATCGTGCTCAGCTTTCATTTGGGTTTCAGTAATTTCTCCCTGTTACATTACTCTTGATCAGTCCCTACCATGCCTTTCACACCCTCCTTATTTCTGCAGGTCTATCTAGATAGGCTGGATGAATAGTTTGGAGGAGAAAAAAAGGAGACCATGGTTCCAGGGGGACATGGGAGAGAGGGAGGTGGGGGAAAGGAGGTGGAGTTGACTAACCCAGGGAAAAGGGAACAAGTGACCCACAACATTTTTGAAGCTCCATCATATAGTTGCCTTTTATGTTATTTGAAAAAGGCACTTGCAGTGAATAAGTTATTATTGCAAAGTTCCACTATGAGATCTCCATCCTCATTGATATCACCAAGGTCCTATTTTCCAATTATGGATCTTCCTTTTGGGTTCAAACTTTCTCATTCAAAGTCCTGGTAATTATTTAATGCATCTTGATTGAACATTTGCTCAATCTACCAACTTCGGATGGCAGATTTTGGTAAATACATTCAACTTCTTCTTTGGCATTAGTTCTTGGCATGTATTTTGAATAGCAGTTATATTAACAGGTATGCTTAGTAAGCACTCAGCTACTCTTGAATCGCTACAGTATTGTACTTTAAGATCAATCTTGGAATACCGTTTTTGACAATGGCTTATGCCATTCCTCTTCAATTTGGCATTCTAGGTTTAGTAGAGCATATGATTGTGAGATTAAAAATAGTCAATACTTTGCATTTCAACTCAATAGTGCTTAGGGTATCCATCTTTATGCATTCTATTTCTTAAAATTTATTTAAATTTTATTTTATTTATATTTCCAACCATTTTATTAGGGCATAATCTGGGCATGATACCATACGATAGTTTAATAATAGCACTGATACTATGGTAGCAATTGCTACCACGGACAGTTTCAAAACATGTTCCCCTTCTTGTACTCCATTTTATTTTTGACAACTTCCAATTCCTAATCCATACTTTGTACGTTCTAATGATGAATAGACATTGCAACTGTTACTTCTCATTTTGAGTCATGCCACACCTGAAAGCGTTTCTCCAGCCATGCCGTCTTCTGCTTTGAGGAGACAGCTCCTCCTCGGCTGTATAATGAGTGCCTTCCAACTGGATGGGTTTGATCTCATAGTGTTCCACTGATATTCATTAGGTTTCCGCCAGACATGTTTATTTTAAGAACTAGGTAATCGGGTCCCTATGCCTAGTCTGTATTTGTCTGGATGCTCTGCTGAACCTCGTTAACCGTCAGTAACCTTGCTGGTACTTGAAAAAAGCAGCGACTTGGCTTCCAGCATCAGAGCCACATGCAAGCCACCACAGACGAGGGATGAATTCTTACTTAAGTGTCAATATTATTAACACCAGTCATCAATATGGATCTTATAAAGGGATGTCTAAGTGTTTGTCCATGGTAGTTTTCACTTTCAACATTTACTCATTTTTATAAACGATGAACCTATCTTAGTTTTGCAAGCAGAAAAGTTAAATACCTTTTATCATCTTGGAAGGAAGCCCACTACCCTTTGTGCAAGTTTTGTTTCTTTCACCATGTCCAGTTTGTATCCATATATAAATAAATAAACATTTAATAGCTACAATCAAAAGTGTACATATAATTTTATGATCTACTATTTTTACTCTAAATGATTTTTAATATTACTCTTTCTGCAGGGTCACATTTATCACTGTAATGATTACTTTCAAACTGCATCACATTAAATACTATAATTTACTCCACATTATCAGGCAGACATATAAGTTGTTCACAATTTTTTTTCAGCAATAAAATTACATCACTATAAACATCTCTGGCCATGTGGCCTTTTTTTCTTTTAAATTAATTTCCAGAGATTAGTGAGTTCGAGCATTTCAATGGTCTCATGACCGGTGGTAATTTGTATTCTCTCTCCCAAAGAGTTCTAGCAGTTTTACCCTGTGGGTAGCCACGAATGAGCATACTAGTTCAGTGATACCTCAACAGCATTGAGTTCTACAGGTGTTTTAAAGCTTTCCTTGCATTTTCCTAGTGAAATGGATGGTGTCCTCATGTGAATTTGTTGTCTCCTACGTGAGACCTCCTGGGAAGCTCTCTTTGCTTATGTAACCATTCAGGTCTTGGTGATATCTTCCAGAATTAGACCAGCTCTTAATTCAGCATTGATATTGACCCTTTAACGTATGTCTTCCATTATTTCTCCATTGTATTATTTTCCTTTTTAATTCCAGGTTAGTGCTTTTTGTTTGTTTTTTTCTGTAGACCATAATTTAGATCACTTTTCTTGCCTGGTCTCTATTGTAGGCCTTTTTTTAATAAGGCAAGTAATGCAAATGAAGGGGTGTTCTGAGGAGTCAATCAGCATAAAATATAGGAGACGGGGCAGGAAGTGGGGTACAGCAGAAGACTTTTCACAGTTTTCAAAGTTTGATCATGGAAAGGTGGGGGTCTTGGCTAGGGCCTCCTTAGCATAGTTTTATGCTTGGAAAAGCCCAAACTCCTGTGGCATGCATATTGTTTCCCCACCAAGAAGGAAGTGGATTGGAACAACGCCACCATGCTTAGGTTGTTTGGTAGTCCTATCAAGTTCTACAGTCTAGAGAATCCGAAGGAGCAGCTCGACTTGGCCATATAGAATAGCAATGAGTCAAAATGACTCAGTGACAGTGTGTCAGGGTGTTGTTGGGGTCACTGGCGGAGGTGGTGATGGTTGTGGTCATGCTGTGGCAGGGTGGTGGTGGTGGTGGGAGTGGCAGTGGCAGTGGAGCAATGTTGACAGTAGTGTTGGTGTTGATGGTGGCAATGGTGATGATGGCAATGATGTGCTGGTGGTGGTGGTGGTTGTTACATGGTGGGAGTGACCATGGTGATGGTGGAGGTGGCAGTGGCAGGGATGGTAGTAATAGTGGTCTGTGCATAATACTCTGTATAAGGAGACAGAAATGCCCAAAATTGAGACTGTCCTCTGAATTAGGCAATGCCCTGCTCTGCTGCTGCAAACCAAGCTAAAAGGAGTTACATGCTGTGACTCCATACTTAGGCTCAACTGATGATTTATCTCCCACACAAGGGACCACAGAGCACGCAGGCACTGCATGAGGCCAAGGGGACCAAGAGAAGACAAAGTCCATCATGTCTGCCTTTTGCCACAGGGACTGTCCCTGATGCTAAGCACAGCATGGCACCCGCATGCTTCCTGCCAAAAGCTCAGAGCCCCAGCCTGTCCACCCCAACCTTGTTTCACCCGTTATCTCTGTGCATTGCTCTTGAGACTAAAAGAATTGTCCCTCTGCCAGCCTTCAGTGTTCCTGGCAGAGTATGGGGACACCCACTGACCTCTACTGCTCTTCTCTTGCAGTCTCCTGCTTCTTCAACTTCACCAGCCCCTCTGGGATCGTCCTGTCCCCCAATTACCCAGAAGACTATGGCAATCACCTACACTGTGTCTGGCTCATCCTGGCCCGATCCGAGAGCCGCGTCCACCTGGCCTTCAATGACATTGACGTGGAGCCACAGTTCGATTTCCTAGTCATCAAGGACGGGGCCACTGCCGAGGCCCCGGTCCTAGGCACCTTCTCAGGAAACCAGCTCCCTTCCTCCATCACCAGCAGTGGCCACGTGGCCCGTCTCGAGTTCCAGACTGACCACTCCACAGGGAAGCGGGGCTTCAACATCACCTTCACCAGTGAGTCCTTCCTCTGTCCCCAGCTGACCTTCCACCTGTGGGTCTCCAGGAGGGTTGTTATGGGGTGGGTCAGTTCAGGTGCTCGGTGCTCAGGCTCATGGGAAAACTATTGGGCCAGGTTCCCTTTTCTTTATTTAGGAAGCTCTTATTTTCCACAGGTGTGACAGGTACTGTACCAGGGGCCTGCCCCTCAGCCTTCCCTCACACACTTCTCATAGAAGACCCAGCCAGAGCCAGGGAGGGACCAAGAGAAAGAAGGTCTTGGGCCTCTCCATATCCCCTGTGCCCCTCTCTGATGTGCCTCTCCAAATCCCTGACCACCTACTGATGGTGAACTTCTAGTTTTCCTGCTGGAAGTGCCTTTCTGGGTTTCCATTCTCTACAGTCAAATCAGAAACAGAGTTTGTCTTTCGTTCTCCGGGGCCACAGTCTGCATGCTGCACCTCCTCTTTCAACCTTGTATCCCCTTTTCCAGAAGCAGCCTCAAAATGGACCTAGCATTGTGTATCATACACACAAGCTATAGCTGTGTCACACACAAACTGAGCATGCTATAGTTCGTACCAGCTACCTCAAAACTCCATAAATTAAAATATCCCTGCTCATGGACCAGAAAACCCAAGTTTGAGCTGGTATATAGGTAGAAGGAAACGATATTTACGGGCTTTTGCTCTCAGATGTTTGAAATCACTCCTTAACCCTATTGTGCATCTGTGTTTGCCTGAGTATCTGATAAACTTTGGGGACAGACAAACGTTTGACCTTTTCTTCCCATCCCTTATTTCTAAATGTCAAGGTCACCCTGAGCCACAGTTCCTTCTGAAAGGAGGCTGAGAGACAGAGGTCTGAGCAGCCTGCCCTCTGCTCATCCACGTGAAGGGTACTAGGGACTCGGCAGCTTTTCTCCCAGTTCTCTCCATGCCAGAGGCTCCCCTAGCTTGTGTTCAGTAGGGAGGATCACCAGGGTAGTGGGCTTCTTGCCTGCAGCAGCCTCGAGGGCTCCTGCTGTTTCTGACTGTGCATGTGTTTCCATCACTGGGGGATTTCAAAGGATTGTAAATTGTGTTCTTTAATGTGACATGAGCTTGTGCAGGCAGGGGACCTTGCCCCACCTTCAAAGCTGCCATCGTGAAAACAGCAGGCACACACCTAAGACCACCCTGGTCCTGGGGGTGGGGGGGTGCACATAGTTTGTACTCAGCTGCCAACTGAAAGGCTGAAGGTCTGAGCCCGCCCACCCAACAATGCAGAGGGCAATGGCTGGTAATCTCCTTCTATAAAGCTTAGAGGCACTTATTGGTCCCACAGAGACTGATACAACACCCAAGATGGTGGCCCTGAATTCCCTTACAGGTCTGCAGCTGAACTCACTCGTTTGGCAATAGACAAGTCTGTAAGAGGAACCATGACACCAGGCAGGTGTGCACACCTTAGGGTATTCAGTCATTTGAGATCACAAAGGCCGACTTTCCCCAAAGACAAAGTTCAGAAGGGTTATCAATAAAAAAAGGAATGGGAACAGGAAGCATGGAAAGGACATGGGATTGATCTAGTTACATTAAGGGACTGCAATGAATGAGGTGAGACAAAGCTGTGCTGAATATGAATCTGCTCTGTAACCCTTCACTTCATCCACAATAAAAAGTTTTTAATAAGCCCACATGGAAGAAGCACTCCAGCACGTGTCATCAATAGGATCAGGTAACAGGCACCAGAAGACCCAAAACAAATAATCAAATTGTTGACAATGAGGGAGGTCCAAGCGGAGTCCCAAAATCTTTCTGTAGATAATGGGACATCCCTTCACAGAAAGATCACAAGGAAGGGACAAGTCAGCCAGGGTGCAGTATAGCATATGGTGAAGCTAACAAAACACACTATTCCTCTGGTTCCTTGAGGCTTTCTTACCCCCAATATCATGACCCCAACTCTGCCATACAAATCCAGCTAGACCAGATTTACATTATACACCATGTACAGACAGGAGCATGTACACTGGTACAGACAAGCGTGTTCGACACACAAAATCTCAGGAACAGAAGTCCAAAATGGGAGTAGTGATACCAGGAGTGTAGGGGGGATGTGGGGAGAGAAGGGGAAGAAGAGGTGAAACTGATCACAACTGATCAATGTCTAACACCTCCCCCCAAAGAGAATAGACACCAGAAACATAGGTGAAGGGAGACAGTGGTGGGTATAAGATATGAAAATAACAATAATGTACAATTTATCAAGGGTTTCATGAGAGTAGGAAGTGGGGGAGGGGATAAAAAACCAGGAGCTAATACCCAGGGCTCAAACAGAAAGAAAAAGTCTTGGAAATGATGATGGCAATGTATGGACAAGCGTGCTTGATACAATGCTTGATGTATGAATTGCTATAAGCCCTACAAAATTCCCCCCATAAAGTGATTTTTGAAGTTTTTAAAAAAAGATTATCATCAGAAAGGCTAGGCATGTGTTTAGTGGGTATATTGGGCTAGCTTCACCGGAGAAGCAAAAGCCTGTGCAAACCAGATACACGCACACACAGATGTGGATATGGGCTGATGAACCCAGAAGCAGCAAGAGCACCACAGACTGGGGAGGCAGAGGACTCCAAGATCAACTGGCCCGGCTTGTTACAAAACAAAAACAAAACTCGATGCCCTCTAGTCATGCCAACCCGTAATGACCCAATGGCATAAGGAAGGACGGTCCTTTTGAATTTGTGAGACTGTGACTATTTACAGGAGCAGAATGCCCTCTCTTTTCTCTTGAGGAGCAACTGGTGGTTTCAAACTGCCAACCTTGCGGTTCACAGCCCCACTAGTGAGCCCTACACCGCCAGGACTCCGATAAGCTTGTGACAGGAAAGGCAAGTGAATCCAAGGTCGGCAGGTCAGGTGGCATGCCTCGGATGGCGCTCTGGGTCACCAGGCAATATGGAAAGCCCTTGCTTCGTGTCCAAGGTCCATGAGCCAGATACTGGATCCAGGCCCAACAGAAAGCTAGCAAGAGTTCTAGCCTGGCTGTCTATATAGCGAGTAAACCATGCCCATGAGGAAACCGCTTTCAATGGCGTAAGGACTCTGATAGGAATAAAGAGGTTGCCCTCCACCCTCATTGTCTAGCTGCTCATCCGTTCACAGCAGATCCCATCAGGGAGGGAAGTCTGAGGCCTCAACTGCCAAACCACTGAGAATCCCAGCGCAGCCAAGTTGACCCAAAACCCCACTCTCACAGTGGTATGGCACGTCTTTCCATGTGGGGAAGGGAAGAAGGAAGGAACCCCAGTGACTCCTTATGATGTGTCCCCTGCTCACCACTTTCCTAGCACAACCCATCCCTATTTTATTCCCAGCTCACCACTTGCCAGCTCATCTCCAGGAAACCCAGACTCAGCAAGGCTGCAGATGCTGCCCAGAACCATGTAGCCAATAGGAGGCAAAGAGGTTTAAACCTCTAAGATGTGTCTTGACTCATCCAGAGTGAGGGACATCCCTGACAAGAGACAAGGAAACGAAAGCAGTGGCTTCGGACTGGGTTAATTCCTGCGTCCCTGCTGTATGATTCTTAGTGGCTATTGTGTCCTGGGATTTATCATCCAGCTGGCCTGCAATATAAGCGGCCTTGAAGTTAGGGAAGCGTGGGGTGGATTTGGCATTGGTAAGATCGATCTGTTTCCTAGTCACATCAGGCCTCGATTTCCTCATTTGTAAACTAGAGCGAGAAGATCTCATTCGGAAGGTCACTAATGTGATGTACATAAGCTAACAAGAGAGTCGCTCAGGCTCATTGCGTGGTCTATACATGCATTGACGTGGCAGGAGGTGCTCAGGAAAGCAGAGGATGCAGTTTAGTGGGCACCTGCTTGTTGCCCGGGAGTCTTGGGAAGCACAGACCGTCAGCAGACTCAGCTGCTAAGAAAAAAGATAGAGGCTTGAGTCGGCCAGGGACACTTGTGGGGAAAGGCTTTCCGTCCTGAAAAGTCCAGCATTGACAAGCCCGTGGGTGACCCAGGGTTGAAACCAGTGGCGGTGGGTCCTTTCTTGGGAGACGAGGGTTTTTCTGTCCAATATGGCATATCCACCACAACCCCAGGGTCCCAGTCATCCAGTCTCTAGCTTCCCCTCCAGAATGGTAACTTCCTGGGGCAAGGGAGGTGGAGGCCTGGCCAACATGACATATGTTACTCCGAGGGTCCCCACACTCACACTGGCTCTGTCTAATCCTGCTCTTGACCTGATGTCCCCCTACAGCATTCCGGCACAACGAGTGTCCAGATCCCGGCGTTCCCGTGAATGGCAAACGGTTTGGGGACAGCCTTCAGCTGGGCAGCTCCATCTCATTCCTCTGTGACGAAGGCTTCCTGGGGACCCAGGGCTCGGAGACCATCACCTGCATCTTGAAGGAGGGCAGCGTGGTGTGGAACAGCGCTGTGCTGCGGTGTGAAGGTAGGAAGAAGCGGGACTGTGGGCTCTGTCTCTGTTCTTCCTCTGCAACCCGCACCCAGGGCCCACCATGCCCTCCGGCCTTGGCAGGACCACTTTGCATAGGATGTGGGTTGTAACTGGAGATTAAACCTGGAGAAGCGCTTGCTCCAGAATGTCAGGCATCAAAAACACCTCTTCTTCCAGGCTGAGAACCCTCCTCATAGCCTCGCCTCAGAGTTCCAGCAGTCCAGCAGCACTGACCAGGTTCTCTGGTCTTTGGGGCTGCCTGCCACTCTTCCCTTTGCCACATGCTAATTTCCCACCCCCATTCCCTGAGAAGTCTCCCAGTCTGGGCCCTCGTGCCCCTGTGAAATGCTGCCTGAGAGCCTCCTGTCAACCTCCCAGAGGGGCAGGGCAGAGCAGACACAGCACAACTGGATGCATGGAGGCCAGAGGCACAGGATGCCAGATCCGCCATCAGCCTGACCCCACAGCAGGGCTCCTGCCCCGGGCTCACATAGCAGCCATCGGTCCAGGCCAACATTTAAGCTTCCTGAGGGCAGGGATGGTGTCATGTTCTTGAACCCCACGTCGTGTGATGCGTAGAACTGCTCCATCAGTGATTGTGAGTGTCGGGCCGCCGGCTGACGCCCCTCCAGCCCACTGGGACAGAGACTGTCCTGGGGTCAAGGTCAGCACAGAGGTGGTGCTTCTCTTCTCTGGGGACAACACCTCCCCATCATCTCATGCGATGGACATCCCAACTCAGCCCCTCCCGACCCCAGCAGGTGGGAAGGATGGAGGCCCCCGAGAGAAAGGCATCGAGGGTGCCTTAAAGAGCGCGTGGCCCCACAGCTGGTAGGGAGGTGGACAAGAAGAGGTGAGGGCACTGGAGACACTCCCCAGCAGCAAAGGGGCCACATGGGCTTTGGGGTCAGAGAGGCCTCACCTGGAACCCTGGCTGAGCCACGTAGGAAAGGTCGCTTTGTCCCTCACGGAGCAGGGAAAACCGAATGAATAATAATGATGAGATGTGTGTGTGTGTGTGTGTGTGTGTGTGTGTGTGTGTGTAAAGGGCAGGTCCCAGCCTAAAGTGCTCGTACGTGAATGTTGGCTGCGCTCTCACTGAGGTCAGGCGGTTGTCTGAGCTCTCGGATCCCCAAATTTAGCACGTTCTTTGGCACTGGGGACTGTGCTTGGCAAATGAATGAATGCATGAACTAGGCGTCATTGTTGTTGTTGGTAGGTACCCTCGAGTCATTCCGACTCATAGCCACCCTGTGTACAACAGAAGGAAGCACTCTGCCCGGTTCTGTGCCGGCTCCCAACTGTGGCCAGTCCTGAGCCCGTCGCTGCCGCGGGGGCTAAGCTAGAGCCCCCTGTGAAGGCCCCCAGTGGTGAAGGCCCTGACCATAACTGACTCAGCTGTGAGATTCACCAGCTGAGTCACGGCTTGTCCTCTCCGTGCCTCAGTTTCTCCATCTTGAGAATTCAGGTTAAAGGTCAGTGTTTTCTGGGCACGGGGCTCCCTGCCCACAAAGGGCACGCCACACAATGCCTAGCGCAGAAGACCTACTCTGTGAGGACTTGCTGCAAGCATGGTTTCAAGTGGGTTTGTATCCACCCCATCATTAGACCAATTTAATCTGTATGTTCTGCAAGTGATCCTCTCACAGTCCATCCGGCCACCTACCCCACCCGTGCACAAAACAGCGTCTCCTGTCCTGCAAGGCTCCCACAAGGAGGTCCGCACAGCCGGCTCTGCGCAGTTGGCCCTCTGGGGAAGAGAACAGCGAGGTTGTCAGAGTGACCTCCTGAGGCTGGTGACTGGGGGCTGTTTGCAGAGGCAGGAAGGTGACCGTGCATAGCAGCCTGGGCTCAGCTGTCTGGAGGGCTGTCAGTCAGGTGGGTTTGCTTCTTGTGATCTGTCTTTCCGGCCACCCCTCAGTCTGTCCTTCTCCTGGTCATTCACCCCTGATTTCCTTGGTTTTCCTCCCATCAACCCAGGTGAACCAGGGCGTGTTGGCTGCAACCTCCCCAGCCTTCCCTCTGCTAGTGCCTATAGTTGCTGGGGGTCACCAGAGTCAAGATGTGCCCTGTCCTTACTGGAGTCCTGGTGGGGCTGAGAGTTTGGCAGGGCACCTCAGAAGGAGAGTCTGACAATCTAGAAATTACCAGCCAGGGGAAACCCTGCAGGGCGCACTTCTTCGGGGCCAGGTTTCCTGCCAGCGTTACCCTTTGTCTTCACCAGCACCGCAGGCTTTAGCCCCCTCTACCCACCAACATTGTCCACCTTCAAGGGCCAAAGTCTAGGTCCCTGGTGTCTCTGAACTAGATCTATGGGGGTTCAGTCCTGTCGAAGTTGACCCTGCCCTCTGGGGTCACTGTCTCTCCACCTCCAGGGTCAGCCCCTGCCTAGGTCAACAGGCACAGTGAAACCATCATGGCCTTGTGAGGGTGAGCGAGAAAGGACTCCATCTCTCATCGTGGATTTGAGAGCAGCTGTCTCTCAAACAGCCATCTCTCTGTTTCCTCATTTGAGAGAAAGGGAATGAAATTAACCATCCTACTTGGAAGTTAAATTTGTGGTGTTCATGCTGCCCCTAGAAGGGAAAGCACAGTAGGTTTGGGGGCAGGTGGCTACCAGAAATAGAGACAGCCTGTTTGAGACTCTGGCTTGGCCCAGGGTGTATCCACAGACTGATAGGCATTTGCTGCCTGCCTGGAGAACCAGGTGCCACTGAGAGTTGGGTGGGGAGAAGGGGTTGGCTTCCGTGGTGTCAGTGCTGACTTAGAGTGACCTCCCCATGGGGTCAGAGCAGTCTGCACATCGAGTTTCCCCTGACTCTCTGCAAGAAGATGGTCAGACCTTTCTTGTGAGGTTCTTCTGGGAGGGACTCAAACCTCCAAGCTTCAGATTAGCAGGCAAGCCTGTTTGTAGCACCTAGACCTCCCTGGGGAGCCTGGTCCTCCCTTCCCAACCTTCCCTGCCTCCTCATGTCCAAACCTGATAGTGCGTGCACTTTGTCATCAACATCTTTGTGTCTTCTCCATGTTTTCCAGCTTTGTTTTTGATGAAGTGTCCCCACCTTGTGGGCAATTAAATGCAGATGCTAATGGTCTTGTAAAGAACATCCTTCGTATATGCTAAGAGCTCCTTGGCACGAGAGGCTGTCGGGACAAGGAGGAAATGGCTGCATCGCCAAACTTTAGCAAGAAGGGTGATGATGTGAGGGCTGTAGAGCAGGTGTCACTGGCCGTTTGTTCTAAAAGGAGAGGTATTGTCAGTGCTGTCACCATAAGGGCTCTACTCAGCTCGGCCATTGCACCAGAAAGGGAGTCTGAGCCAGCCAATGGACTGCTGTCTGCCAACCCCAAATCTCACGTTGGGGGAGCAGTAGGAGAATTCTCACCTTCCGGGCAGGTGCTGGGGCCCCAGGTCTGATTTCCAGGTGATGTGCCTCATGCCCAGCCACCGTCTATCGTGAGCAGTGTGCAGAACTTCCAGATCGAGACAGGCAGGGAGGAGAGACATTTAATTGATAGCATTTGGATTTAAGTGTGAATTAAACTTAAGTTTAATTGATACCAGAAATAATGTTCATTACTTGAGGCTCCCTCAACTCACCACCGACAAGCCGATTCCAGAGCCCCGCCCCCCGCACCCCCCCACCCCCCCTCCTGAGTGGTTTGGCTCTATCCTATCATCAGAATCACTTGATGGGCATGAGTTCGGATTTTTGGAGGTGGAAGAAATACCTGGAGATCTACTTCTGACCAAGCAGCCCATGAAAATCTCATGTATCCCAACAGTCTGATCTGCAGTCCACTCAACAGCAGTTAACAATGACCAGCCTGGAGCACAGAGGACCTAGAGAATCCACAGGTTTAAAATCAGAAACTTCCTAAGAAAGGTTTCTAGGTGTGCAGGCAGCTTCATAGGAGTGCCAGGTCGTGTCTCCCTGACGTTCACCTCTGGATTGTCCTCCTTTATGGAAGAGCCTAGTGCAGGGAGATAGCATTTTATAAGGGCCCCCTTGCACATGTCCAAGAAATTCATGAGTGTAGCGAACTGGAGCTCAAATTGGACAAGTCACTTGGTCACGGTTCTCCCCACTTAGAAGTTCTGGGGCCAGGATGCACTCCCAGGCTGTTGACTGCGTGCCTCCTGAGAAACGTCACTAGAGAGACTAGAATTTTACACACACACTGAAGAAAGACTTAAGAGCGTCCACAAGTAGAATGAGAAGCCACTCATCCACTTTCTGCGTCCCAGTAGAAAATTGAAACAAAGAAAACATATTGCCTCTTGCAAAAGATAAAGGCGGTGGGACACCACATGGAGACATCAGAAATTGACAGCATAAAGCAAAATGACAGCAGTAAGACATATGTACCAGTTTTGACAATAAAGGTAATTAAACTCCCTATTAAGAGACAAAGACCAGCAGGCCAGGCTGTTAGGAGGCTGGCAGCACACACACAGTGGATGGGAGTTGAGTTCTCCCCAGTATGTACATTTTTATATTTTGAAGTTTATAGGACGGCAGGGTAGGTGTGACTAAATCCCAAGACACATGTGTGATTAGGTTCAAAGGGGAAAGACTCATTTCCAAATTTCACTCCACAGAAGAAAGTCGCTGAACAACTTGGAGTAAGGATATTCATATCCCACCCCCCACCCTTCCGTCTGTCTAAAAAGCAAATGTTTTACTTTTATCTCATCGAGGGTGAGGGAAGTCCTACCAAAAAGAAAGGACGCTGGCCCTCAGAATCTGAGTAAGATGCCTAAAGTTGATTATTGAGTTCCTGACATCTCATGTGATTTTCACGTCACACTATGTTCTATAAGTTGAGCAGTCTGAGAACCAGGGAAGTGGCTTGACCTCCCGAGATTACCCAGCTGGTAAAACATGAGCCCTCGCCATGTGCTCAATACAAGGCAATGTGCTTGACTTAGGCATGCATTGTCCCTTGGATCCCATGACCACCCTAAGAGGTAGGTTCCGTGAATATCAAGCTCAAGGTGGCACAGCTAAGTGAGTGGGGGGGTCGGGATCCAAATCTAGGTCATCTGACTCCAGAACCACCTCTTCTACACACCAGATGAGAACTCTCCTTTTGTTCTCCTACCAAGTGATGGAAGACAGGTGGGCAGGAAGCCGAGGACAGGAGGGTATGGTGGAGGGACACAGCAGGGAGTCAGGGACAAAGCAGTGAGGAGATCACCCTTCAGGATCCAGAGTGAGAGAAAGCTTTCACTTCGATGGCCATTTGCTCAGGACAGCTAGTAGTCTGAAACATTTGATGACAGCCTCCATCCCACGGAGGAAGCAGTCATCAGAAGAGGCAATTTCACCCCCATCTGCTGGTAAGCAAACTCAGAAACCAGACAGCTCAGATTTAAATCCAATAGCCTAACTTCTCTACACCTGCTTCCTCAGCCATAAAATGAGGAAAATACCAGGACCCACTTGAAAGATTGTTACAAAGATTGATGTACAGGCAAAGAAAGGGTATGGGTGGCAATCAATGGCTGGCACATGGTCAACCTCAATGGGTTTTAATTAGTTCTTCATGTTATTTTTTCCTAAGAGCCTTGGTGGCTTAGGGGTTGCAAGAGGGACTGCTAATCCTGAGGCCAGCAGTTCAACATCACCAGCTGCTCCAAGAGAGAAAGATGAGGCTTTCTAATTATGTAAAGGGGGTTCCAGTCCCACAAGCCACCATGGCAGTTTTGCTCTGTTGTATAGGACAGCTCTGAGTCAGAACTGACTCTATGGCAGTAAGTTGAATATTCTCACCCCAGACAAATGCATCTGCATAATTTTAGCATCAGAAGTCAAAAGAGGTGGGTAGACCCTCATGAGCTCTTTCTGCGAAGTTGAATAATTCCGACTTCCAATGAATAGAATAAAATATTTGTGAATAAAGTGACCAGATTTTAAGCAGCACACCATTGACCGGGGAGAGGGGGGTTTCTTGATCAAAATTTTGGTCTATATGAAGCAACAAAAATTTTCATAGAATGCAAAAATAGTACTGTAATATATTTATTTTAATTTTAAAATGCTGTGAGATGTTGTTAAATTGTTAAAAGGTGGGACGTCTGGTCACTTTATTTATGGAGCACTTACTATGTACCAGGCACCAGATTAGTCTCAGGGTTCTTCTCTGGTCTTCTTGCCAATTGTCTCTCTCTATTCATGGAGAGATCTCCACTTTTTCCTTTCTTTAATACTTTTTGTTTCCCCCAACCTTTTTTTTAATGGAAAATGTTAAACCTATACAGAAACAAAAAATAGTTCAATGAGCTCTGATACACCCATCACCCAGTTTGATAACTATAAATCGCTAGTCATGTTGCCTCAGAGTCACCTATAACTATCCACCCACTCACACACACATCCCTTTGCTCTGCGATTATTTTGAAACAAGTATCAGATAGGTTATTTCACCTGCACACATTTAAGTCTGGATTTATAACAGATAAAAGAGCTCTTTAAAACATAGCCTGGTTTCTATTATCTCAAAAAATTAGGAATAGTTACTTAATGAAATAGAATTTTCATGATTTTCTAATGCTTTATTATTATTATTATTATTATTATTATTTCTGCAGTACTTTTTCAACCCCATGCTCATTAGTGTCGTGCCTGACAAGTGTTTGGAAAATCTCTCAAGTCTGCATTAGTCAATAGGCTCCCACCCTTTCTCCTGGCAATTGTTTTGTCAGAGAAGCTGGGCCATTTGTGCTGAGGAGCCTCTTGAAGTCAGAACTCCACCACTTGCTTTCCTGCGAGGCTGTTTAACGCCGTCCTCATTTTCTTCTACAGTGTTCCCTTTTTGTGGTTGGAAGCTTGAGACATAACCAGATTCAGCTCCATTCATGGCAGGAATGTTTCCTTGGTGGGCCCAATGCCTCCATCAGCATAAGCACATGATGAAATCGTAGAAGAGATGGGGTGTACTGGTGGAAGAGAGGGGGGCCGTTGTAACCTTTCGAGTTGGGACCCGATCTCACCTCTGGATGAGACTGATCAATCATTTAACACCAGCGGGGCAGCTTTTGCAGGTAGAGGGAGTTCATTGGAGCATGTCTGGATCACACTGCCACCCATCGCCCTCTGCACACCGGATTCTCACCGTTTGGGCCCTGAGCCTCATCTCTCCTACGGCTTTGAGCTGCGCAGTTCCCGATCCTCCGGTCACGGACGTTGGCGTGCTTCTTCCATGTGGACTTGGTTGACAACTCTCTTAGGTGGCTTCTTGTTTAGAGACACGTCGGTAAGACCCCAGAGACTCTCTTATCTGATAGCCACGCATGAGGAAAGTGGTTGCAGAACACAGTTCTTGGAAGAGCTAAGTTTAGAATATCAAAGGCATAAACCTGAGTTGAACAGTTAAAGACCTTGATCAGTAGATTCCCCCATATGATGCAGGCGGAACCAGATCTGGTTTCCAAAATTGTCTTTGTTTTTGTTTTGTACTGTTTTGTTTGATTTCTGTATGTTCATGTTGGGGTGTATCTCCGAGCTGCCATGTCATTCAAGGACACCCTGTTGAAGTTGTATTATCTGTTTTTCTATTTTTCAGTGCAGAAACCCAGGATTGTTGAGCCGATAGGGACAGCAAGTAGAATAGGGGTTCCCAGGGGAGTTGGGATCAGTGGTGGTGGCAGGATAAAAAGGAGATGATGTCAAGAAGCCCGTATAGAAAAAGAGTGTTTGGAAACTGGTTGCTGTACAATGGCTAAGTAATGTGATTAAATGATGGGATTGTATGACCTTTGTATTAAATAGCAGTTAACAATAAAAAGGGCAGCTTTGACCCAAGGACAAAATTCAAGAGCTCTTAAAGAAGGAGAACTAAAAATGGAAACATAGAGAAGAAGTGGAATACATGATGGCTGCATTGAGGGGGTGGCATTGGATGAGTTGAAACAAAATCTCTATGAACTGTTGAACGTGAACCCGGTGATCTGCTCTGTAAACATACACGCACATTAAAAAATGAAGCCCACCAATCTGTCTGCTGCTGTTAGGTGCACTTGGGTCGGTTCTGACTCACAGAGCCGCCTGATGGGCAGCCCAGTGAACCACTCTCCCCTCCCGTGT